>CAKNXH010055703.1:0-14237 GCA_932178445.1 Andricus quercusramuli
TTCCAAATAATAAAAATTACTGAGTTAAGGAATTCCCAAACAGTCTATCGCTAGAGAGATTGATCAGCAACCTGGGTCGGAGCAGTGTTGCGGAATGAACGTGTCATCTAAATAAATGACACGAGAATTCCAGATCGATCTAAAACACCTATCCCTAACACCTATAAAACTCCTATATACCTTATGCCCATATACCAACCTACTCTATACCTATTCACCTGTTTACTATTCCCCAACCGAGCAAGTCACGCCTACCCCGAAAGGGAAATGGCTTAATGGTATAATAATAATAATAATAATAATACTTGAATAAGACTCAGAGGAATATCCTTTTGGGTCAAAAGAATGCGTTTTGAAACAAATGAATTTTCCTCTCATATAATTGAAGGTTGAGAAGATTTTCATTTGTCTCAAAAAGAATCTTTTTGCAGCAAACACTTTCCATTTGCGACAAACTTCACCTAATCTTGCAGCCAAATAAGTCTGTTTGTATAAAGGAGATGTTCAGTTGGTTCAAAACAATACAGGCAAGAGGACGATACTTTTCTTTCTTGACAACTTTTTTTCTGAGTGAAGTCGAAACATAATTGAGCGATTGCGCGCAATAACAGCCTACTTGTATTTTTTGAAGTCACTTGTTTTTCACTTGTTTTTTGTACATAACTTCATGAAGAACAAATGAAAAACAAGTGACTTCTGAAAATAGAAGTAGGCTGTCATTACATCCAACCGCTCAATATCTTAACGTTTAGCTATGGTACCAGATTCATGAAAAATAGATCATTAAGCCATTGTGGAATTTTCAACTTGATGTAAATCAGCAATAACTAGTAGCCAGAACAACGAAAAAAGAATAAAAATTCTTTCTCCAGAGTTTTGGCTTCAGAATAAGTTAAAAAATTGGAAAACAAGTTATTAATAGAAATTCACCTAAATTTACAAAATCAAGGCCGAGTCTACGCGTTATAAGAGTTTCTAGGCACATATTCAGAAAAAAATTCGTTCATAAAATGAAATTTTTGGACGACTGTGTATAAAAAATTAATTAATATCGTGAACTGACGAACTGTAATAGTAAGGAATCATTCGTACTGACAAAAATCAACATTACTTCTGAAAAGAGTAGTTTGCATTTTTTATTTGTTCATAACAAATAATAAATAATATAAACTTACTCTGAACCGCCGACAAACATTCTAAAATGTTTATTAGCTGATTTAATGTCATTCTGAATGAACATGAATGCGTTGAAAGAATGTTAGACTTGAAAACTAGTATGTGGACTACTAAAGGATTGCGTCTGAGCACGAGCATTAGGACTGCCTTCACATCGGGGCCTATATCTCGGAAACTGTTCACTGGACCATTTTTTTGCCCAGGACCTTTTTTGAAGTCAAAAGGTCAAGCTTCCTTTTAAGACTATTTGAAAAAAAAAATACCCCAAATTGCTAAAAAAGTTAAATAAACAATTGAATTGTTTAAAAAATGCTTAAATTTTGTTTAGTTTTTTTCGTTATTAAAATAGAAGAAAAGAGTAATAAATAACCTTTCGAAAACCCTAATAAAAATTTTAAATCGCTAAAATAGAAAGGAAGTTACAAGCTTTTGAAAATACCCGTGCAGGCGTTGGGGTTGAAAATGTCACCCCCAGCACTTGGAGAGGGGTGGTTTTTGTGGTCTATAAATTTGTCGATTAAGTACTATTGCGTAGGTGAACATATGCCCCGAATTTAAAGAAAATCAAAGAACATGACTTTTAAAGTTGGGGCAGTTGAGAAATAATGCCCCATAAGTAGGTGACTTTTTATAATTAAAATCTGTTATTTTTTTATAAACATTAAAAAACGCTAAACTTCAAAATTTTTCTCGCATCATTACCGTACGGTACTATAGAAGAGCATACGACTGATTATATGAGCGTGCTCATGGATTCATTATTATTTCTTATTTTCATAACTGCCCCTTTTGGATATAAAATTTTGACGTGTGATAAGATCAATTTCCGTTATGAAATATTCAATTCCTAATAATAATATGATTGCCACTGTAGGTCCTAAAATTTGCCCACAACTTGACAATTACCCATAAGCAGTTCAAAAAAATAAGATCACTTATGAAAAAAATTTGTTAGTGTCGTTGGAAACCTTGAAAGATATAATTTTTATTTATTTTCCATTGATACAAATTTCACAAGACAAAATTTTCTTCGAAAATTATATTACGCGGGGACAACCGGACAATTTTCTTGAGTCGTTTTCTTCATAGAATTTGTGCTCAGCTTGTGCTTAGCAAGAACTTCATGAGTCTTTGTGAGAAATGGTTCAAGTAGCACTGGTGTCCTTGAAAGAATCCAAACAAGTTTTTCCCTGAAGATGATGAATAAATTTTATTCACAGTCTCCTTTCAGTACTTTGATGAAGAACAAATAAACGACATTTGAACAAATCAATTTAAAGTGCCTATTTTCTTATACTATCAACTTTGTAATATAATTAATAATTATTCTTCAACTTACTTAACAAATAACATATTGAGACAAGAGAAGAGGACGGCATAGTTTGTATAATCAGTATCCAGAATCCAAAATTTATAAGGATATTGTCCTGGGATATTGACAGACCAACGTAAATTAGTAGCGTTTCCAATGAACTTCAGTTGGCTGACGAGTGATCTTACTTCATGTCCATATCTGAAAATAGGGAAACTTAGGAGAATATTTATGAGATTATTCACATGAAATATAAGCTTTTGTTGAAAAATTCACATTTTAGTAAGACACGGACTCTTGGTTCAGGACATGATAAGCATACATTCAAGGAAAGAAGTAGGGGATTATTTTTATGTGTATCTTATAAGAAAGTATTGGCTTGCATATAATGGAATAATCTTTTGAGTAACAAGGGATAGCTTCAAGTGATATAAAGTTGAGAAATTCACATATTTTCCGTTAAGCTACTGCGCAGAGTATTATTTTACTTACTCATCTACTATTCCTTCGATAATTTCTATTTTACCATCAGCATTCTGGATGTATTTTACATATTTGCAATTCTTCGGATTGATCAAATATGTCTCCTGTTCATACCAAATACCCATAAACTACATGAAAAAGAATATAAATGAGATTGATATATAATAAGCAAGAAAATGACATCCGGAAAAGAATCTCTTATTCTTCAAGTTACAATTTAATGTGCAATGTAACAAATGAAAACCACCCATTGTGCAACGTTTTAAAGTGATTTTTTAGCGCAATTCGATACTTGGGCATTTTGCGCATTTTTTTTTCTAAAATGTCGAGGATGATACGCAAAATATGTTAACACGTTTTACTCAATTTGATACTTGGGCATTTTGTGTTAAGCCCAAAGATAAAACTTTATTTTTATTTCATCAAACTTCTGTTAAACTTTGATTCATATTTACATCTTTCTCTTTAAAATCTGGCACTCCTACAATTTCAGCTGGACATTTTCCAGCACTATAATGTTGAGATAAAGCTCCAACGCAGAATAGAAGAAGAAATCCTAATTGACTCATTCTTTCACCTGCAAAAAATGACAAATGTATCAAGAAAAATGAGAAGCAACGATTGAAAATGCAGCAGTAGCGTTTTTAGAAACGAGGAGCATATGTCGATGCACTTTGTTATATGACATAATTTTTTCAATAACAATTTTTCTACAAATAAACTAGAAAATTATTCGTGAAAAATTTCTGGTCATACCGCTCACATATTCTAGCAGTATATTACATCATAAGGAGTGTTAGAAAATTAGGGCATGTCCAACCATCCGCGTGATGTACGATATTTTATTGAAAAAGTATTTTGTGAGACTGTAGGGTCGTCTGAAAAGTGACTCGCGATGTTTATCATGTCTTTGGTCATGAAAACACACGACTGATGTGGCAGTCATTTGCTTGGCTGTGATTGGTAATCTAGTACGGCGCGAAATTTGAAAATGGTTTGATCCGAGCTGGAGTTTTAAATATATGTCCACAGAAAAATCATATTATTCCAAATATTTTATTGTAGTAGTGTTTGAAACAAATAATATTTCGGCAGGCTTCGTAACCACTTTTTAGAGGGCGCTACAGGCTCATAACACGGTGATTGTGAATGAAATAAAATTATTTTCCTTGTATCAACGTTACATGTACCGGCGCTTCTTCCTAATATTGGTTTCGATATCCTATGAAAACTTCAACCTTGAGCGAGAAGGTAAAAAATGTTTTGGTCTTTTTGCAAGCTTTCATTTGACACTAAATATTAAAAATACGACAGAGACAGAGTTCAGTCTAGAGTGGTTCAGAAATTCGGTCGATGAATTAAAATTAGGTTTCAAATAAGAAAAGCTCAGTTTTTCAAAAAATTGTAAATGGAAGTAGTTGTTACAAACTTTTTGTGAATTAAAGTATAGTCACTTCTTGAACAATGTTTCAGGGATAATTTACACCCAATTGCTTCAAATTTTCAAATATTTTGAAATAATTTTGAATTGTTTGAACAATTATTTTCGCTCAATCAACTTATTACCTCAAGGGATACATGATGCTATTTTGCATTTTTAGGGGAGAATGTCTACGTGTACCGAAATAATTAATTAACTCACTTTTAAAATCACTCTTATTTCTTTGAAACAGAACCTGAAGAATATCGCAAAAAAATGTTCACTTTATTTTCACAGAAAGGCCCTATTTATACAAAAATATGCTTTATTGCAAAAGCGAAGCTCCTATGCGTCATGTACTGGTGTCTCTCTTATACTACGCAAAATTTTTAAAAATTATTACACTTACGATTTTTTTAGGGATCACGTATTTTTTTACACGTGTACTTTTTTTTTATTCTTTCAAAATCGTGTATCGCATTTTTTCATACCATGATCACGAATACGTCCATGAAAATGAATGTCTGTTTTTCAGCAACAATGATAAAATGGTAGCAAACAAATATATATATATATATATATAATACAAGTAACCCATCTTAATATTATTATTAATTAATAATGATAATAAATTAATAATATTCCATTTTTTTACAAAACAATTGTATTTTTAAAAATAAAATATGAATTTTCAACAAAAGTTACTCTTACACCAAATAAAACATTTTTTTATTCTCTCGATACTTTCAAAATTCCTGAAAAGCTCCTTTTTTTTAATCTTCAAGAAACTACATTTAAACATTTTTTTTGCAGTCTTTAAAAGTTCTAAATTATTCTGAAATCTTTTCAAAACTTCTAAACCACAAAAATATTTTTTTGAGATTCGAATTAACCCTTCGGAACAATTTCAGGAATAATTCAATTTCTCCCTATTATTAAAAGAAAAAACTGCTGAATTAAGAAAATGAGCCACAAATCTTCTTCACTTCTCGACGAAATTTTGAGAAACCATTTCGAATGTTTTTAAATCTTGAACAAAAATATTTTCTTGAAATTAATTTTACAAAAAAAAATCAGTTTTAAATGTTCCTAGGAAACTTCAGAAAATGCTTTATTCTCTTTAAATCTTTCAAATTTCTTAAATGGTTTCTACATTTTTTCCGAATTCTTCAAAAATGAACACTTTATTTCAAACTTACACCAAATTTAAAATTATTTTTTTTTAATCTCCTATATTCATTTTTGATATTGTAGGAAATAATTGAAAATTTTTAAAATTATTTTTCAAATTTCTCTTAAAATCTATTTTCGGAATAGAAAATCATTTTATATTTTCCCAGAAATCTTAAGATAATTGTTGTATTCTCTTGAAATCTTTCAAAATACTCCAAAAGTTTCAATATTTTTTTCGATATATTTAAGAATCTACATTTTGTTTCAACATTTTTTAAATCTCTCAATTTTCAATTATTGTGAAATAATTTTTGAAACTTCTACACATATTAAATATTTTTTTTAAATGATTCGAGTTTTTCCTGAAATTCAAAAAAAAAAATCTTTTGAAATTCAGAAATGTTCCACACTCCTCTTCGAAATTTTAGGAAATCATTAAAAAAGTTTTGAAATATTTAGAAAAATAATCTCTAAGAATTATTTCTACAAAATAAAAAAATCTAGAAATTTTTAGGAACGAATCTTCTATATTCTTTTTTGAAAATTTAGGAAATCATTAAAAATTTTTTGAAATCTTTTTCGATTTCCTCTTAAAATTTATTTTTCAAAATAAAAAATCATTTGAAACTTTTTTAGGTATCAATTCATTGCTACTCATTGAGTAAGTAAGTTGCTACTACTAAGAAGATTAGTAAAATACCCTTACTAATTCATTCAGTAACATAAATCTTACCATTTCATTAACATAGTAGAAAGTGATAAAATTACTAATTTAACAGTCAGATACAATGCTACCATTTGAATTAGTAAAATTTCTACTAATTTGGATTCAGAGAGTAAAGATCAGATTCATTAAATCCTTCTTAATACTGTATTATTAAATTTTGTTTTCTTTCATTTTGAATTTGACATCAGCATTTCTTACATTTCCATCGTCCTTGCAGTTCATGAAAATAATCAGCACCTTGTACTTTATAAATTTCAGATTCGCGATCAAATTCTGGCTCCTTTTTTTAACAAAATCCCAGATTTATCCCAACGTATAACCAATGACGTTATGCATGACCTACGGGGGGTCTCTCAACACTTTAAAATCCATATTAACCATGCAACCCCATATGGAATCAGAGCACATGGCGTTTCATTCACGATGACATCCTGCGTGTCAAAAATAACAAGGTGGATAAAAATCTCATCGATTTTCATTGCGGTGAACGGTATGAAAAGTCTTCCTTTCGTCATTGATATTCATGGAATCGTATTCATTATGAGAATAAAGTAGGATAGAATATAAGCGAATTTCCATTTTTTTCAGAATTCTGCTGGATATAGTATTAAATTTGATATATAATCCTACTTTCTTCAAAATTAAATTTTTTCTGAAAAAATACCTCGTTTGCTCGTTCGAAATATATTTAAATTATGTATATCAAATTACATATATTCTTAACCATTCCCTCGAAACACCATAATTTTTGTTAAATTCACCTTAATTTCGAGGCTCATGTTCTTCAAGATAATTTTCAGTTTGCGCAACATTATTTGCGAATCTTCGACTGACTCTGCTGTAACAACCTTATCATCTGCAAACGCTAACCCACGTACCTTTAATGTTCCGAGATCCACAAATAATCATATATTCATGAAATAATGATAAGAAAATAAACAAATAAATAAGGGTTAATCCACAATTCACGTGAGGCATTTTTCTGAAATTTTCACCCCACTCTCCCCCCATGTAAAATACTCTGAAATTTAATCAAATAGACGTAGAAACCGGATGAAATTAGTTTGAAGAAATTAAATGGGTTAATAATAATAATGATTTAGTTACAATTCTAGTACAATTTAGCACAATTTTATAATATCTTCAGTGCCTGAAATTTTGCATAGTCCGCTATTGAAAATTGAACCATTCAGTTGAAAATTCAACTATTAGGTTACAAATTCAACTATTATATTGAAAAATTGTCCCTTTTAACTGAAAATTTACCTCTTTAGTTTTAAGCGCAATTTTTTTATATATAATCCAATTTGTTATTAAAAATTCAACCACTCAGTTGAAAATCTAATTATTCGGTTGAGAATTCAACTATTTGGTTAAAAATTCAGTTATTTTTTTTGAAAAATAGTCCCTTTTAATTGAACATTCATTTATTTAGTCTCAAGTGCAAGTTTTTGGTTAAAAATCAATTTTTTTGTGTTGAAAATTTATCTGTTTTGTTGAAAATTCAACTATTTGGTTAAAAATGCAACTATTTTGTTGAAAAATAGTCCCATTTGATTAAAAATTCAACTCTTCCGTTTTAAGTTCAATTTTCTAAAATCTAACTATTCAGTTGAAAATTCAACTATTTTGTTAAAAATTCAATTATTTTTTTGAAAAATAGTATCTCTTAATTGAAAATTCATTTACTTAGTCTCAAGTGCAACTTTTTGGTTAAAAACTCAACTATATTGTTGAAAAATAGTCTCATTTAATTGAAAATTCAACTCTATAGTTTTAAGCGCAATTTTTTTGATATATAATCCAATTTTTTATTGAAAATTCAACCACTCAGTTGAAAATCTAACCATTCGGTTGAAAATTCAACTATTTGGTTAAGAATGCAACTATTTTGTTGAAAAATAGTCCCTTTTTATTGAAAATTCAATTATTTAGTTTCGGTTGCATTTTTTCTGGTTTAGAATTCAATTTTTTATTGAAAAGTCAACTATTCAGTTTAAAATTTAACTATTTGGTTAAAAATTTAACTATTTAGTTGCAAGTGCTACTTTGTCGTTGTAATCAATTTCGTTGTTGGAAATGTAACTATCTAGTTGAAAAGTCAACTATTTGGCTTGAAATTAAACAATTTTGTTGAAAATTCATCCCTTCTTATTGAAAATTCAACTATTTAGTTGCAAGTGAAACTTTTTGGTTGAATGTACATTTTGGTCTTGAAAATTGAATAATTTCGTTAAAAATTTAACTATTTGTTTAAAAATTTAACTATTTTGTTGAAACTAGAACTATTCTGTAGAAGATTTACTTTTTGTTTGAATTTAATATTTTGGTGTTGAAAAGAGAACTGAAATCTTTTTTGGATCAAAATGCAACTATTGTTTTGAGATTTTTTTTAAAAATTAGAAATTGATCTGTTTTAAGATCAATTTAATCTTTCTTGAATAAAAATGCAAATGTTTGGTCAGAAATAAAAGCATCTTGTTAAAAAGTCATATTTTTTGTTGAAAAATCCACTGTTTTGTTGAAAATGTAACCTATATTAATATAGTCCTATATTTATTACAAATTCATCTTCCGGCGTTTTTGAAAAGTCCAAAATATGAGTTTGATTATTTAGTAAAAAATAAGATTTAAAAACATTAGAAATTCTACGCGTACTAAAAAATATGTATCACTATCTTTCATCTTCATTGAAATAAAAAAAAAAGTTACGAATTTGCTATTAAACAATTTAAGCCTTATCTAATGTCGTAAATTTGATAATTCAGTGAAAAATTGAACCATATACCTCTAAAAAATTGATGAGATTTAAAAAAATTTTCCTCATATTGCCAGTGCGTTTGAAAAGCTGAAACTTAAAGACTTTAAAACTTTATACATTTTTTTTAGAAGTTTCGAACTTTTATCGAAGTCGTCATTCTTATTAAATTCTATAATTGCCAATGAATTGATTATTCATTGTAATGATTAGAAGCAACTTTAAAGGACTGGGCATATTTTAGGGCACATAAAAAGAATCCAAGGCATTTGAAATGCCAAAAAATTTTGAAGGATTTGAAATATTTTAGGGAATTTTGCAGATATTTGTTTCAACAATTTCGAAGGGTTTTAACGGATTAGGGGCGTTTTAGATAATTTCAACAAAATAAAAGGTATTTCAAAAAGATTTATATAATTTAAAGGAGTTTACAATTTTTTTAGAGGATCTGAAAACTTTTAAAGTATTTCAAAATATTACAAGGAATTTATAATTTAATTGATTTCAGGAAATTTGAGAGTATTTAAAAAAATTTCACCGCATCTTCGAAAGCTTTGCAACATTTTAAGAAATTCAAAAAATGCTAAGGGTTCTAAACTTGAAATTTCTTTCTAGAATGCCTTGGAATACTCAACATCTTTTAAAATCATCTGATATCAGTTAAATTACTGAAACAAACTGAAAATTTCCTAGAATCTTTTAAAATAATCTAGAAGTTTTCTAACCCTTACAATTTTTGGAATTCCTCAAAATATTGCAAAGCTTCCGAAAATGCCGCGAAAATTTTTTTAAATACTCTTAGGTATCTCAAGTTTTCTGATATCAATTAAATTATAGAAATAAATTAAAAATTCCTTGGAATATTTTGAAATACTCTAAAAGTTTTCTAAACTCTCCTAATCGGTTAAAATCCTTTAAAATTGTTGAAACACATACCTGCAAAATTTCCGAAAATATTTCTAGTTCTTTTAAATCACTTTAAACTTTTTAGAACTCTTGAAAATTGTGGACTTAAACAATCAAATTCTTACTTTATACTTTCAATTATTTCATCGAAAATATGATACGGCCTCTTTTGGTATGAGTCCTATCGCTTAAGTGTCCGGCCGTTCTCTACTTCAAGGATGGGAACAGGTTCAAGCACTCCATGGTTCAGGAGTAACCATCTCGTCAAAGAACTTCTTCAATATGAAGTTCTGCTCCTCCGGGTTGCGCAGGTGAGGTTTTCGCACCAAGTCCAACTTGATGTCCTCTAGGCGTTTGCGGGTTGAAGGAACGAAGCCGTCAGGAACCCGTTGTTCGTTCCACTCCAGGACCACGCACGGGCCCAAACTCAAGATGGTGGAACAGTCCTGGTAAACCGCTACAGGAATCAAGGTCTTACGGGCAGCAGAGAACTTTGCCCTATGTTCCCGTAAGCGCTTCAGGGCCTTCCGTGAGTAAGACCTTCTTCCCCTGCGTAGTGGCAGCGTGTCTGCCCGGTGGTAAGACGAGTGCTGCAGGAATGAGCACCTCCTGGTGTTCACGAGCAGCGGCTGCCGGCGTAACCTCCCGTTGATGACGTTCAATTCCCTTTTCCACTTCCTGGTGATGATGATTGGCGGCGTTTGCCGCTTCCGCCGGTGGGACGTGCCTTACGGTCGCGGCCAACTCCCTGGCACGTCGTCGGGCGAGTCTCTGCCGTTTGTTCAGCGCCATCCACCCAGGACTCAAAAGGACAACCGGTTAAGGTGCCTGGAGCAGTTCTGAGTGAGTGGTTTGAAAAAACATGCGTACGGGTGTCGAGCAGCTCCCCAGAAGGACGCCGGAAGGAGGAGCTTTCTGCCCGCTGAGAAGTGTGACGGTGTGTTTGAAGTGACCAGCCGAATGACGTGAAATCCAGCCTCGAAGAGACTGAAGCTATTCCTTGGTTATGAATGTTGCTCTTAAAAGAGCAGTTTGTAAAAATGTTGTAAAGGTGGTGATGCCAGAAAAGAATTCCAATATTCCGTTGATGATATTTATTCCAATTTTTTCTCCCTAGGCTGAGAGAACTGAAGAGGGGAGGCAATATCGAAATGGCGAGCGGCAGGTTGCTTCCGGTAGTGTGCCTGGAGGCCGAGTGACGAGTGGCTAGCGGGGCTAGCCCGCGCTCTTTTATGTGGAGAGCGCGCGGCTTCTCCCACCCCGCGAGAGTAGAGTCGAGAGTGGGAAGTTCAGTTCGCAATTCCTCCCCACTTCGTCGAAGTCGGGGCGCGCGTCCCAATCAGAACATTCCTTCCTGCGTCATTGTGAATGTCGCCTGCTTTGCTCGCTCGCTCCGCGCTCTCAGCATTACATACAATTTCTTAATATTCAACGAAATCTAATAAGTGAAACATTATAACACAAAATACCAAGGATTAAGAAATACATGTAGAATGAACATACCTACATCGAATAAATCATTATTTTCAATGCATTTTGGGAAAGAATAATATGTAGTCTTTAATATAAAATAATATATAACCGTAGAATAATATAATATAAAATATATATAATATATACATAATACAGTATGAAAAATAACAATAAGATTATATATCTATTCGAAGCTATGAGATTCAATTAATTAATTTGAAATAAGAATAAAAGTTTGAAATACAAAGAAATAAAATTATTCTGCCTTAAGAAATTGATAAAATGAAAATAACAATAATATTCAATCTATCTATATTCGGAGTTATGATATATAGTTAATTTGAAACGAAAAATAAAAGCTTCAATAAAATTATTCTACCTTGATAAAATGAAAATAACAACAATATCATATAGCTATTTGGAGTTATGAGCTCACGTTTGTATAATTAATTTGAAATAAAAATAAAACCTTCAGTGAAAGGTAGCGGCAGAGAAAAGGAATAACAACGTGAATAACAACATATACAATAAAAATGTTCACACATAAAAAAGTTATACTAAAATACATTTTACTTTTTCGTAATAACTTTCAACATTTATGATAAAAACAAGAAAATGAATTTTCTATTTAAAAAATTCGGTACATATCTCAATGCATTATTATATATTAGTGGCAAACGGATTATTATAGGGTAAGGGCAATAACTGCTGAGCAAAAAGAAAAATTAAAAATTTGTAATAATATTTCTAGAAAACTGAAAGATTGGCCATCACTGCCATCATTCTATGTATCATTCGTTTCCTTCAATTTTATACAACCTATATAATAATAAAAATGTATATTATTAATAGTATTTATTTAATTGAAATTCATATACTCATATACATTTTAAAACGAGAAATTCACAATTTATTTCAATAACGTTTTTTTTTATTCATAAAATAAAGAAATTAAAACGGCAATATAGTTCACAAATAAGTTAAGTGTTAAAAAAATTTAAGTGTCAATTATAATAAATTGAATTATAATCATATTTATGATTTTTCCCAGGTGATAACGATGATAGAATTTACCTACAAATAAGATATGTGAAATCCGTTATGTACTGCTTTAAGAGAGGAAAAAATGAAAAAAAGCTTCTTATTGAAGGCTACATACGTCATCCTGTGGTGCCTCCTAATTATTTGATACAGATATTTTGTTACATAAATTAATTATAAATAACATAGAAAAAATAGGTATTTGGTTTATTCTGTTTCATAAAAAAGATAATAGGCCTGAGCCGTGACACGCGCAAGATTACGAGTAAACAGTAATATTTCTCAAGCGTCGAATGCATTCGCCTTTAGAATATTTTCTGAAAGAAGGCGCACGCATTTCTATGACGTCATGCTAAGATACTCAATGCAAACCAACGAGAATGTTTTCTTCAGAAAGGCGTATTCATTTCCATGACGTCATGCTAAGATACTCAATTCAAACCAACGAGAATATTTTCTTCAAAAAGGCGTATGCGTTGCCACGACGTCATGCTAAGATACTCAATTCAAACCAACGACAATATTTCCTTCGAAAAGGCGTATTCATTCTCCATGACATCATGCTAAGATACTCAATTCAAACCAACGAGAATATTTTCTTCAAAAAGGTGTATTCATTTCCATGACGTCATGCTAAAATACTCAATTGATAACGTTTGTACTATAATCGCTCATCTGTGCTCTTGAAAATAATATAAATTTCACAAGATATGTTGAAAGAATATTAATAAGATGAATTTTATCCTTTCACATTTTTGATCAAATTTTTCAGAAATTATTAAAACAAAGGGAAGTTTATATATATGAAATGTAAAGTTTTAACTAATTTTGAATAATTTTTTTTTAAATATAAGGACATTGTATTCGTAACACATTTTTTATTTGAAAAATGTGCAATTTACTCAATTAAAAAACTTGGTTTTTTACATTCTCTGAACTCTTCTGTGGTCTAATTGGCTCTATCAATTTCAGCATTTTTATTTTACTAAAGTGTACTTTATAAATTCCTTCACATTAATTTTGTTTCTACAACGCATTTTTTGTAATCCAGTCATTTTCATCGTCATAAATTACAGTCCTCATTCATGATGAAATACATTAGGAAACTATTTTTATAAGGTACGCAAGATTAATTTTCAAGCTAAATTGTAAAAAGCCAGATAAGGCATAAACTTTGGCGAAATTGAGTTTTATAAACAAAATGATTTTCATGAAAGAATTACAGGCCAAAAAGATATTTTTGGTCGGTCATATGAATTTCATTTGCTAAATTTATAACTAACTATGAAAACAAATATAACGAAATAAATTATGCATTTTCTTTAACAGAAAATTCAATTTAGGTTTCTAAATTTTCCTAAACAGACACAGTTTCAGCAACGGTAATGGTAATGGTTTGATAATCGGATTGATTTTTCAAACATTCAAAAGACTATCATGATCTTACTTTTTTCGAAAAATCAGTTAATCACGTTTTTTTTCTACAATTTTATTATTGTTCATAAAAAATAGATTTCCATTTCCTGGACGAACTCGTGATCAGGGTATAAAAAATGAATAAACAAGTTTGACTTAATAAAAAAATAATACATGTGTACTAAAAAAATGCGTAATCTCTAACGAAGTCGTGAGTTTGATTATTTTTTTTAATTTTCCGGGGTATATGAGAGTCACTAGTGGATAACGCATAGGAATTTCGTTTTCGCAATAAAGCATATTTGTGGTATAAATAGGGTCTTTCTGTGAAAATAAAGTATAATATAGTGCG
>CAKNXH010055704.1:0-11095 GCA_932178445.1 Andricus quercusramuli
TGCAGCATAAATTAGCACTAAATAGGCACTAAATTATGGCATAGTGCCCATATCTGTATGACAATGTTGTAATTCCAGCTTCCGGGACCTCGTTAAATAGGATAGTCTTTGCTCAAGCACTGCGGCTTTTCATGCACCTTGAAAAATACGGGAAAAGACCGGGAGTTCGTGAGCAGATCCGGCCAATCTGTGATAATACGTTTTAATAGAAACTTTTATTTCCTGTGTAAAATTATTATTAATCAACTATACAATTCAATGGTAATAGCGCGTCACGAGTTGTACGTTGTGGATTTATTACTAGCCAATCAGAAGCTGGGAAATCTTTAAAATTTACTAACAAAAACAAGGCGTGGGCAATATTTTAGACTGAACTATTATTTCTAGATAGGATTTGAAGCTTAATAAATGTGTTTCATTATTACTTTACTAATTTGAAATAAAATTTTTTAGGAATTGAAACAGTTCAATTGTTAAAGTTAAAATCTGTAAATTGCTTAATTTTGAACAGATTGAGAAGACTTAAAATGGAATATTTTAAAACTTAGTCTTCAGAATCACGCATACTAAACTGAATGATTTCATAATAAAAAAAAGTTAACAATGAAAGTTAACATTTAAAAAAGTTGAAATTGGAGTTATATTAAATTTCATTTATATCATGTGATGTGAAATTTACGATATTGCAAATGATTAAATAGATTTTTCTTCTAAAAATGTTTAAAATTCCCGTTCGAAAAGTGAATATCTTTGTTTACAAATTACAATGCAAAACCTCAGCTCGTCTCCCGTTTACAGACATTGAATGTACTACAATGACAAATGACTAACCGAAATTTACCCAGAACGATGTTCATATGTTGAGCAAAATGTTTTGGTAACCATGGAGAGCATTTCGCTCATCGGTGAAAGCATTTTGCTAACCGATGTTGGGGATTTTGCTTATCGCCTTCGCGCACGATGCGAAATCCACCATTTTAAATGTCTGTCAACGGTGGCAAAACGAGAGTTTTGCATCTCTGTGTAAAGAAAAATGTTTTTATCCTGGAATTTGCCAGGAATCTAGAAACAAAATTTTGCTAGACACCCTACAATAAAACTATCTAAAGTTAGAATAAAAAAGCACCGGCTTTTTTTGTACTAACACATAGAAATAATTATTGTGTACAACGGTTATGTAGAATAGTTTTTTAGAATGACTGTATATAATTATTTATAATAAGTACAATTATTATGTAAATGAATCCTGCATAGTTAATTGTATCATTAACTCTAAGTACAGACCGAACAAGAGTGCGGACAGTTTAAGACCAGATTATATATCGGAGAGTAAAGATTGAGATGACTGAGTGTGATATCTGAACATCTGGAATGAAATCGTTAAGCCCTCAGCTGCCGGCGAAGTTGACACCGAAGAATGGGTGGAAAAGATTGCCTATAGCAATAACGTACTTCAGGAACTTCGAATCGGCATCGACGACAACTACCACTGGGTGGAATCGATTTAATCGCTGGCAACGCCCGAAGGGCGTGTCTGTAAGCACCGTTGGACATCGTTATTAGGCGCATATAAATTAGCATATAAATTGTCCCCCGTGCTTGCACCGACAGAGCCGGTCGGCTCTAACTCGTCTCTGCGCCAGCTCTGGCTCTGCATAAGCCGAGTCTACGGCATTTCGTACTATTCCCGAATACGAAGCCACGCACATTCACCGACGCTGAAACTTATGTTTTCCGACTTCCATCCCACAAGAAAGCAGCTATTACCGATTCGAGGATGCTTCTTGCTTTCTGCATTTCTATTGTTCTTTCCAAGATTCCATCTACTTCTGAAACTACTATTATAAATTAGTCTAACAACAGAAACAAAACAGAATAGCAAGTAAGCTCCTCTGGTAACAAGACTTTTGTAAACTGAATTACAATCAGTGGATTTTCAAGAAGTTTCAAAAACAATTCAAAGAATTTGTCTGTGAAGTATCGGATTAAGTGCACGCGTATTTCAAGTTAAACTCGACTCGTAGTTAGGAGTCGCGGCACCTCGGAATTCGCGGTCAAAAAGTTATGAGGGGGATGCGAGAAAGTAGGAGGAAAAGGCATGACTCAAAAGTTAGCAAGGCTTGTGATGGGCTCACGGATAATTATTTATCGCCTTATCAAACTTTCATAACCCAGATTCGACGATGGAGAAGTCTATGCTCGCTCGCGAAGTTTTTAACGAGTTTTTAAACGTCATAAATGATCCAAGTGCGTCCGGCCACCACGACCAAGATTACACCAACCCTGCGCAATCTAGAATTAAGACTCTTTATACCGATGAAGTCTTTTTGATTAATCTTAGAGACGCACCTGATTTTCTTAACAACCTCTTAAATATTTCATCCAACTTCGAACTTGTTTCAAACAAAGACATTTCCTGAAGAGAATTATTTAATAACTGAGTGCAGTAAATAGTAGATATTAAGAGGTGCACGTAGAGTGATTATTATTCCAATATGACTATTATGAAAATCACTTATTGAGAAAGGGAAATCGACTTGCGAGACGAGACGTCAACGAAAGGAGAATTCTTGATCAAACAATCGACGTGATCCAAGAATTGTTTTTCACTCAGCAGCAGAAAACCGTTTCAGTTGAGGAAACATGGGTTCATCAGTATGCTAAAATTCACGCAAGATTTGATTATTGTACGAATCTTTAACAGTTATAGATTGCATGGTTTATTTGTCTACACAGTTAATCAATTGACAATTACCAAGTATAGAAAAGATCTCTTAAGTTCGCAAAACAGCAATAGAGTACAGATTAATTCTCTACTTATTTACTCTTAGGGTACAAAATCATTGCAATGAATTTAGATAGAAATGTGACGGTTCTTTATCTCTTTTACGCCAGAGTGAATAAATTCCCAATGAAAATGCAGGATTTATTTTTTGATAAGGATATACATTACAGATTTTATGAAACTTGTTTCACGACAAGACTTTCCTGCAGTTTCCGGGCATATAAAAGGAGCAATTGGAGATGGCAAGGTGTCGGATTGATGCTCGAAATCCTTTCTATCTGGCTCATATGTGAAATCAATATCATTCTGTAATTCTACGACTGCATAGTAGAATTTCTCGTTGTATGCATATCGGAAAAAGATGACACAAACATACAAATTTTTTCAATGCGTTTCAACCTCACGAAACCGTGCACAGAAACGTTGCTTATTATGTAATAATAATAATAATAATCTTGGTTTCATATAATCGTAGTGTAAAATAGGTTATCTACAAAACATAGGTATCTTTACATGAAGTAGTATTCTGTAAGAATCGAGGTACGGGTTTTCCTCGATCATATGGGATCAAGTCTATCCAATCGTAATCAGAAAAAAGTATTTCTTTAAGTTACTTTAAAAGGGCCATTATTCTTTTAACAGTAATATGTATTTCAAAGATTGTTTGAAAAACAGTTATCTTTTCTTACTCTAGATACGCATCAGTAGTGTGAATATCATTTGAAAAATGTATGCAAAGAATTTTATATATGCAGTCTGATGTATACAATAGGTTCTTTTAAACTTTGGATTCTAAAACCAAGGGTAATATCGCTCTGCCCTCAATCGTTGAGCGAATCGATGTCATTTTTCATAGAAAGAAAACTCTTGACAGAATTTTCTTTTCATAGTTCACTCTAAAGTAAATATTTTCAGAATATAGAATGAAGAATGTTATACGCAAAGTTTCGATATTTCTTTATTTTTTTTATTTATTCTAAAACTTTAAATTTAAACAATAAAGTTTTTTGGGTATAATTTTTGCAATGTTTTAGATGAAGAAGTTCTCTAAAAAAAATTTGACCTATATTTTCCCATGTTTTATCAAAGTCTCTGAATGGCGTTTCTGACTTTGCACGCTCGAATAATTAAGGATAAAGTTTCAATTACTGTCGATTATCTGAAAATTCACAACAAAAAAACTGAGGGTAAATCTTATCGCTGGTAGTTTTGTATTTTCATCTATTCGTAAAGTTAAAAAACAGATATTATCATCGGTAGGGAGTTAACTTTCTTTTGTTCTCATAAAAGTAGTCACGATCGTTTTTAAAACTGAAAGCCCGGAGCTCAAATTGCTGACAGTTGAAGGGAACTTAACTGACGGTTAGTGAAACAGCCATAACGGATGAGGAGTCAAGTAAGGTTTATACCTCAGAACCCGGCGGCTTTCCACTGATTCTAATGAAACCTTCAGCATCGTATTGCTAAATATGTGTAGTGAAAAGTTAAACAAAAAAACCTGTTGAGTAATTTGAAAATCAAATTTTTTTTCAAAATTTTCCGAAAATCGATTATAAACTTGAATAACTTGAATAAATTAACTCCTAGAGCAACAAAGACACTGTGTAAATGTATATTGGGGTTGCTGATTATGAATTTGAGGTGAAAGAAACTCAAAATGGCGGACCAAAAGTTTTTCACATTTTCAAACTTAAAAAAAGATAATAATAAATGATTAATATTTGGCATGCATATTCCTTAAGGCATAAAAAGTTCATAAAAATAATATTTATCTGGGATGAAGGGTGAAAATACCCTTAAATCGTAAAAAATACCCCCCAAAATGGTTTTTGACTCTTATTTTGGAAAGGGTATATCGGTAAAAAACGAATTTTTGCACCCAACTTGTACATAAAATATTTATAGAAAATGATGGTATTCACTTTTCCTTTGCCGGCCATATTCTCCGAGATATCCACCCTGGGAGTAGAGGGTGAGTTTGACAGCGCGCGTCTCACGCTCTTGTCGTAGCTCATATCTCCAAACAAAGTGGTTTTTCGATGAAAATGCTTGAAACTTAAGTTGTAGAACGTTAAGTTCTACATAATTCGAGTGCTGCACACTTTAATGCAGAAACGACCCCATTTCGAAATTTGAGCTACGAAAGAAGCGTGAGACCCGCGCGGTACAGCTCATCCCCTAGTCCCATGGTGAATATCTCGGAAAATATGGCCGATAAAGGAAAAGTGAATACCATCATTTTCTATAAATATTTTATGTACAAGTTGGGTGCAAAAATTCGTTTTTTACCGATGCATCCTTTCAAAAATAATCGTCAAAAACCATTTTTGGGGGTGTTTTTTACGATTTAAGGGTGTTTTCACCCTTCATCCCAGGTAAAAATAATTTTTATTACCTTCTAATGCTTCAAGGAATATGCATGCCAAATATTAAACTTTTTTTTTTTAATTTATAAATGTTAATAACTGTTGGTCCGCCATTTTTAATTTTTTACCTGAAATTCATAATCAGCAACCCCAATATACGTATATACACAGTGTTTTTGTGACTTGAGAACTTAATTTATTCAAGTTATTCAAGTTTTTATCGATTTTTGGATGTTTTTGAAAAAAACTGGATTTTCAGATTACCGAACAGGTTTTTTTATTTAGCTTTTTAATACACATATTAAGCAATACAATACAAAAGGTTTCATTGAAATATGAGCTTTTTCATTCTGATATTTTTTATTTTTAACATTTAATGTGACTCATAATGTGTCGTATCCATAAACTACGTTACCAATTTCAGAGGGAGGGCTTTGGGTTAAAAAGAGCGGTAAGTAATGGATAATGGGATGATGGGGTTCAGTGGAAGTACTGTTGTGTACTTATTGGGTGTAAATTGAAATTCCTGGATACAAATTTAACTATTTGGTAGAAAATTCAACTTATTGGGATGGAATGGAACTGTTTGTTAAAAAATTTAACTACTTGGTAGCAAAATTCAACTTATTGGGTTGAAATTGAACTGCTTGATTAAAAATTTAACTATTTTCTAGAAAATTCATCTTTTGAATAGAAAAATAATCTTGCTGGTTGAAAATTCATCTTTTTGGTTGAGGATTTAACTATTTTCTTGAAAATTCGTGTTTTTTGGTTGAATTGAACTGGTTAAAATTTTTGTTTTGAAAATTAATTTTTGATACTGTTATTTAACGATTCTTTTGATTTAACAATCTTGTTAAAAAAAATTTTTTTTCGATCAATTCAACTGGTTGAAAATTCGTTTATTGGTGGAAAATTCATCTTTCATGGTAGAAAAGTAATTTTTCTCGGTTAAAAACTTTTTTAGGTTAAAAATTCAACTATTATGCTAGTCATTTTTTTGGTATGAAATTTCATCTTTTTTGGTAGAAAATATTAGGAACTCCTGAGTGTGGCTTCAGAAAGACGGCTGTAGCGAATTGTAAGAGCTATGTACTCTAAAGTTACTTAAACGCGTGGGTAAAAATAGAAAAATACCCAGGTATGATGGTAAAAATTACCCACGTGGGTTAAATTTTGTTTCAGGTAATCTTTACTCCATAATCAGGGTAAAGATAGGATAGGAGAATAATTTTGATGTCACCTACTACGTCACGTTGACAGCTGTGCCAATTGAAACAATAGTAAATCAAGAGTATTAGAAGGTAGAATCAGTAACAAAAAAAAGCACAAATAAAACATGCTCATGAATCTTCTTTGAAATAGCTTAGAATATTGTAAACGATGTACGAGTATTTTAGACTAGCCTTTACCAATTGATACTATTCTGTTATCCAGTGAATTGCCTCCCTTTGATGATGCTAACTTTTACTTCTCTTATATTGGGGCTGACTCTCTGCTTCCAGTAATTGCCAAGATAACCTCAGGAGCTATCGGTATCGATGGTATCTCTATTAAAATGGTTAAACTTTCTCTCCGTGTGATACTTCCTGTTCTACTTCATATTTACAATTGTTCTTGACAGCTTGGGATTTTCCCCAATATATGGAAACAAGCTCTGATTCGCCCTGTTCCTAAGATTACAAACCCTTCAACTCTAACAGATTTTCGTCCTATTTCTATCCTTAGTGCATTAGCCAAGCCTCTTGAGAAATTAGTGGATAACCAGCTAACTGAATATTTGGATAAACATAACCTGCTTGACCCTTTCCAGTCTGGATTCCGGAGGGAGCATAGTACCATCACTGCTTCCCTTAAATTTAGTGCTGATTTAAAAGCTGCAATAGATAAAAATGAAGTAACGATTGTTGTATTTTTTGATCTGTCCAAAGCGTTCGAGTTGGTAAACCATGACCTTTTAATCCAAAAATTAAAAAACCTTAATATCTCTAACAGTGCCATAAATTGGTTTAAGTCTTACTTAAGTAATCGCTTACAATGTGTAGCAAACAGTGATGGTCTTCGCTCTGACTGGAATGAGGTGAAGAGTGGGGTTCCCCAGGGCTCAATACTTGGCCCCAAATTGTTTAATGTGTTTACTTGCGACTTTTCAGCTGTCTTGCGCTACTGTAAATATCAGCTTTATGCTGATGATAGCAAAATATATCTTTCCGGGCCTCTTCTTACCCTTAGGGACCTACTTCAAATGGTTCAGGAAGATATTAATAACGTCTACAACTGGGTTGTATCTAATGGTTTGAAACTCAATCCTCAGAAAACATGTGCTTTGCTAGTTGGATCCTCCATTCATAATCCATCAAAAGTCCTAGATTCCCTCCCACCTTTGTACTTGAACGGTCTTGCTATTGACTTCTCTGATTCAGTTAATGATCTTGGCTTGATATTCAACAGGACTCTTTCTTGGAAAGAGCATGTTGAACTTATATCTCGCAAAACCTTCAGAACTTTACATCAGCTAAGTCGGAGTAGGGACTCTTTGCCTACAGCTACGCGAATTCATCTTGTAAAAGCCTTGATTCTTCCTTATTTTGATTATGGGTGATTGGGTGTGTGGTATATGATGGAATCTCTGATGACCTTAATTGCAAACTTGAACGTGCTTTCAATGCCTGCATTCGTTTTATATATAACTTGTCCAAATTCGATCATATTTCTGAGTATAGGGAAAGAGCTGGCTTTATGACAGTTGCCAAGAGAAGACAATATTTTATGGGTAATTTGATGTACATGATCTTTAAAAATGAAAAGCCTGTATATTTATTGGAATTGTTTTTGCGGGAGAATCTGAACCTTCCAGGTCGGCCTGGGCTGCGCGATAGAGGTCGTACCCTGGCAATACCTGCTCATAGAACATGTTTAATGCAAAAATCTTTTGTAATCAGAGGGAGGCGGCTTTGGAATAAACTGCCCAATAATATTCGTAATGCGCCCACAGTTTTTGCATTTAAAAAGATGTTCTCTGAATTTCTTAAATCTATGGGTACACCTTTATTTAATATAACTCTGTGGACTTAGCCTGTATCTTGTTTTCTCTCTGTACTATATTCACTACTATTTCTATTACCATTACTATTTTTTTAATTCATTTATGTTTTTTCTATTATGAGGTGTGCTAGTGGTATTCTATTTTCTTTTGTCTACTTATATCTTAAGATAAGTTTACCAATAGTGCCATCTTAATATAAGATTGTAGTAACTTCTTACAGCATAAACTTACATGTACTTACTTACTTTTTTATATAACCGATAATGTTGTTAAATGTACATTTTTAATATTAAATCGGGGTTCTAAAAATATGTACACTACACTCTAGATTCTACATCTATATATTTATATATCTCTACATCTTTGTACATTGTTCTATGTGTATACTCTGTTTAGCTCCTAAAGGTGCTTTGTAGCCCTGTGAGCTTTTTTCTCAATAAATTAAATTCAAAGTGAAACACCTGAAACCGCCAGTAACTCAAACTAGGATAGATAGCGCTGGCTTCGTAATTCTCCCTACTTTTCGAATAAAAATGGATCCATTATGAAGGGAAAGATTACCGAGGCAAGGTTAAAAACGAAAAAAATTATCTTCGCACGGCAAAAGATTATCCGTAAAAAAGTCACGAACTAGTTGCTAGGTCTCGGATATGAGATAAATTCATCGGATATTGATGTATTCTCTTAAATAATCTGTGAACTTTGAGAAAGAATTGACGGACTCGATGTGAAAATGCTAAAACGGTTCATCATTTTTTTTTTACGTGAATAATTACAAAAATATTACGAGTGATTGGGAAAAGATTCTCAGAGCACTCAGGAGCTTGGCCGACAAATCTGGGAACTGGAAAGTAGGTTCGCTGTATGTGGCTCGCACACACGCTCGCTCAAACGCGCGGTGCGTGGGTGCGCTCGTATGTGTGTTCGGAGTTTGTCGGATGAGTGGCTAGAAGTTTTATAATACCCATTTTGTTTGGTCTCGATGGCTGCGCGTGTTTACGCACTCCTGGTTATGTTTAGAAACTTTTGAGTCAGCAGTCTTTGAGGGTTCGAATCTTCTGCGATGCGAAGTTATAAAAAAATTAATATAAATTGAATCGCACAAATAAAATTTTTTCTCTTTATATTTCAGTCTGAAATTTTCAGGAACTGTTCGTAGGAAATTCTAACTGTTCATTAAAAACTTCGAAATTTATTCATACATTTCTCAAAGGCATAAGTATGTAATGTTTCACTTTTTAATCTCGTATCCGAGACCTACCTACAAGTTCGTGACTTTTTCACGTATAAATTTCTTCCGCGCGTGTACGAAATTGAGAGAATTTCAAACATTTAAAATTTTACCTCGAATGTGTTGACAAAGTTCTAGAAGTAAAAATTTAACTCTACTTTAATTATAATCTAGCATAAGAGCGCATTCAATGTGACTAAGAAATATGAGTGAAAAGCAATGAGATTTATCACGAAAAATAACAGAAATGAACATCCGTATCATTTGTCTAGGTGAGAATTTCTCAAGAGAAATGAGGCTCGTGGTCTGGCGCTTGTCATCACAACTCTTAGTCTCGCATGTCCCAGTCGTTGAATCGATTTATGACGTGCGAAACTGGCCCAATTTGTAGTCGGGAAGCGGCGCTAAAGGCACGGGCCGTTTTAAATTAATATACTCGGGCGTACGAATTAACGTGAAGCCAACAGTATTCTTCAGCGACAGGAGGGGGCCAAGATCAGCTAATAACTGCACGAGGCTCTCACCAATGATGTGGAGTGAGGAGGAATCGCGGAGTAATAAGGAAGAGTTCATGAATAACTCCAGCGGAAGGAGAAAGGAACCAGTCCCTCACTTTGAAGGCAGGCAAGAGTAAACGAGAGGGGGTCTTCGATGAATTACGATAAGCAGAACCGGGGAGTACCGGGTGGTCCTCTCCTTTACGAATTATTGCATATCAACGCCTCGAATAACTTATGCGGTGTGACAAAGAACCTCCTAATCTCCGGTTAAATAACTCAATTATCAGGCCTATTAAGTAACTCGCGTGGCTTATACGTGGTGAAGATCGCACCAGGTGAAGTATCCTATTTTTTTGATAATTTCCATATCAATACAACAGCTATCGTATAGATTTGGAAATTATCCATATACGAGTTAACTCGTATATGAAACTTTTTGACAAATAATACTAATTCTTGTAATTACTGTGTAACTCGAAAACAATACATTATAATATACGTCGAATATCGAACTGCGCTTGCGCCGACAGTTTTTTCCATTGCCATAAAGTCATCTATTTTGCCTTCGCTATGCAGGCAAGCAAAATTGCTATTTTCATACAGGTGTTAAAAAAAATAAAGTTTTTCTTCCATATGGATGATGTTTTGATAATGTGAAACACAAGAATAAAATACACTCTGTTAAAGTCTAAACTGATTTGAGTGAGTACCAAAGATTATCGCGTTATTCCAGTCTATGCACTGAAGGTCTAGGGGGTAACTTTGGCTTAAAATGTCAAGAAAGGCCTCTTGATTATGAATATCCAGGTTACTTTCTTGGAAAGTTGGTATTTAATTGTTTGAATCAGTTTTTTAAACAAATAAAGTGTTTATACAAAAAATTATGTAAAATATGTTTTGGAAATTTTAAACCAAGATATATTTGTAAGCAGATATCTGAGGGCCTATTGGACAGAGAAATTTCCAAAAAAGTTGAAACGTTATATTTTATATTTATATTTCATGTTTTATACTGAATATTTTATATTTTATATTTTATATTTTATATTTTATATTTTATATTTTATATTTTATATTTTATATTTTATATTTTATATTTTATATTTTATATTTTATATTTTATATTTTATATTTTATATTTTATATTTTATATTTTATATTTTATAT
>CAKNXH010055706.1:0-57326 GCA_932178445.1 Andricus quercusramuli
CAATTTGCTCAAACTTTTGAGCAATTAATGCCTACCTTGACACAGATTTGCAATTAACTTGCTCCTTTGCTCCTCTTCTTAAAGACTAACTATGGAAAAGTCCCTAAACATTCTTCAATGGAACTGTCGAGGTATTTTTCCAAAAAAAGACTCATTAGAAAAAATCTCAAGTAAATTTAACATTATTTTATTGAATGAGACTTGGCTTAAACCCCAATCCACGTTTATTTTCAAAGGTTTCAAAGTCTTAAGAAAATATCGCCCTAATCGTATAGGAGGTGGTCTAATGATTGCTATTAGAAATGATATTCCATTTAAACAAATTGATTCAATTTACTGTGTAGAGGAATCTTTCGATACCCTAGCTACAGTCATTCCAACTGATCTAGGACAATTACTTATTGTAAATGTTTATAGAAACCCCCGCACTCCCGATCGTTCAGTAAATTGGCAGACATTCTTTGACTCGACTTCTATCTTTCCTTTTATTTTCATTGGGGGGGGGGGGGATTACAATGCCCATCATCCATCTTGTGGCTGTGAATCCTCTTGCCAACCAGGAATCTTTCTCTTTAATGCGATAGCTGACTCAAATCTATCAATTACAAACACTGGGGAATCGACTCTATTCCTTTGTCCTGGGCAAGCCAAATCCGCAATAGATTTGACATTAGTGTCTAGTAATTCAAAACTAATAACCTCATGGTCATTTCTTGATGATAAAATGGGAAGTGATCACTTTCCAATAAAAATTGATATAGGCATTCATTTTTCACATCATCAGTTTTTTTCACACAAATATAACTTAAAAGGAGTCCATTGGAAAGTCTTTAAATCTTTTTTGTCATCAATTCATAAAGAGGACAACCTCCAGGAATTCAATTCACCTTATGATATCAACAATGCATATTATAGTTTTGTAAAGGACATAGATGAAGCTCTTCATAAGGCAGACCCTAAGATAGATAGGAAACCATCCATCAACAAATTCTATCCGATTTCCCCTCCTTGGTGGAACGATAAATGTGGCAAGATTTCCCGTATAAGATTAGCTAAATTAAAACATTACATGGCCTCTTCCAATTACGATAACTTTATAGACTTTCAAAAATACCAAGCATCATCTACAAAAAAATTTAAAGCCATCAAATGTTACAGTTTCAGATCATATTGCGAATCCTTGTCTTTTAACACTCCTATTTCAAATGTTTGGAATAAAATAAGAAGATTTCGCAACAGACTATTGAATCCGCCTTCGCCTACTTCTAGCTCTATTAATTTAGACACACTGGAGCATATGAATGCTTACATTGACAGTTTTTTTTAGCGATGTCCAATGATATTTCTAATATAATTATTCCCCCTCTGCCAGAGTCTTTCTTAGAAGGTAATCCTCCACCTCTTAATAATACTCCCTCTTCTTCTATTAGCAACAATGGTACTCCACAGCATCTTGAAATTTTGTATTAACCCTTTACTTCTGATGAGCTAATTACTGTTTTGGGAAGCCTGAAACTTAAATCCTCTCCTGGTCTTGACAGAATAAGTCTCGAAGTAATTTCAAACCTTCCGAAACCCTCCCTTCTCCATTTGCTACACATTTTAAGTCACATTGTTGATGAAAGTGTTTTCCCTGATTCCTGGACAGATTTTTTAATCTTTCTTCTTCCAAAAAGTGACAAAAGAAAATCTAGACCAATTGCGCTAGCCTCTTGTTTTCTTAAAATTATGGAGAAACTTATACAGAATAGATTTGTTTATTGACTGGAGATTCGGGGTATCCTTCCTCCAACTCAGTATGGAAAAGGCCTTCCACAGGGCTGTACTCTTAGTCCTGTATTCTACACTATTTATACGCGGAAACTACATTCAGTTGTCTACCCGGGTTGTGGAATCTTGGAATTTGCCGATGATATAGCTCTCTATTTTACGTCATACGGTTTGGATGATAATATCATCAACCCATCTGAGTCCGCTACATTTTTAGGGGTTATTTTTTATTGCACATTATCTTGGGAACTACACTACACACTTGGTGGGGTTCCTACCCCAAAGTACTTCAGCTATTATTTCATTCTTTAGGGAGGAGTTCTATTGATTATGGATGCCAAGCTCTATCCATTAGTTCTGGCGACACCTATTTTCAGAAAATTAACAAACTACATAATAGATTTTTCCGTGTAATCGGTGGTTACCGAATTTCAACACCTATTATAGTCACGCAAGCGAAACTGAAGGAAGTCCCCGTTAAGTCTAGATTTCGACTACTATCAGATAAATTTCTCATTAAAACTTTTCTTACGACAAATCACCCGATTCACTCTATTCTTGAAAAATTATATTTCATAACCAAACATGGCTTAACCCAATTCAATCTGGATAAGAATTTTTTCCTACTAAAATCATATTACAAACTCAAAGGTTATAAAAATAGAGTTTTAAATTCATATACTCCGTTACACTACCTACTTCCCTATCCATTGAAATTTTTCAAACCAACTTACAATCTAAAAATAGGTTTAGCTATTCAAAATAGCTATTCTCCTCATATCATTTTTAAAAAATTCATTACAAGAAATTTCGCTGATTTTTCACACTTCTACACGGACGGATCAAAATTTCCAAAATCCTTTGTGGGTGCTTCTATTCATTCTCCGCTACCAAACACTGAAATTAAAATTAAGATTTCCGAACATGCCTCTATCTATACTGCGGAAGCATGGGCGATTAGTGAAACAATGCAACATATTTTGGATAACCAAATTCAATCTTCAGTAATTTTCTCAGATTCAAAAAGTGTGCTGCAAGCTTATCAAAGGTTCAATGCTTTTTCTTCTACATCGCACATTATTCACAAGATTCGGAATATTCTTTTTATAGCATCAAATAACAAACTCAACATAACTTTAGTGTGGATACCTGGTCATAGGGGTATTTTAGACAACAAGAATGCAGATAATTTGGCTAAACTTGCTACTACAGAAGGTAACTTTCATAACATAAAACTTCCACACACAGATATATAGTCAGTAGTCCTCCCACAACACCATGGTTCTACAAATCTAAATTTGACAGGAAATTGGCAGTAATAATTTCAAGGTTACGTTCCAATCATTATAATTTAGCAGCTAGTTTAACGAGGAAACATTTCATCGATGATGGGAGTTGCGCTTCTTGCGGTTATCCCGAAGAGGATATAAATCACGTTCTATGGGCCTGCCCTTTTTTCCACCATTTAGTGTTGAACCATTCCTATTCCACCCAAAAAACAAAGCTTTCCTTCCCATCATTCAATTTTTCAAAACAAATAATTTATTGCTTTAAATTCTTTTCAGACTCACAACCATCAAGCGCTTTTATTATATCATTCGTCCTTATTGCTCTTGTACTTTGGTCTCTTACTTAAATTTAAATCATATTTTGCGCCAATAGCCCTTTCCAGGAGGCGCCATCTATTGATAACACCACCTACTTACGCACGTAAACCCTTTCACTATCTTATATAATTTTATATCAATTATTATCATACCATTTCCTGAGGCAAATCATAATATTTGAGGAATTTAATTGACATCGGCATGGCCAAATAGGTTACGCGTTTACTTGCAAGGATACCTCTCTCTCCAACCTAGGCTACGTTTCCCCCTCCCTGCAACAGAGGAGTGTGGGTAAAGAAAGAAGAAGAATACCAAAAAGTACAAGACAATAAAAAGACGCGTGAACAAAAATGGAACATTTCCGCCAACAGGAAATGTGTTAATTAATCTGCCTCTGACAAATAGGCTAAACTCACAAACTAAATAGATTAAAGGAAGGAGAATCTTCAACAAAACTAGCTGCTGAGTGTAACGCGATGGAGAAAACAATACTTGAAGTTGGGTCAGAAAATGGAGACTCATTGGAGAGATTAAAAAGTGATGTTGCAAATAGAAAATGCTATTCAATCATACGAGATTTTAGCACCTACAGTGGCATTATTATTGAGAATTAAATATTTTATAACGGAAATTGATCTTATCACATCGAAGAATTTTAAATTCAAAAACGGCAGTTATGAAAATATGAAATAATAATGATTCACGCGCACGCGCATATAGGCAGTCGTACGCTCTTCTGTGACAATCGTGGAATTCAGTGAATAAAATCTAGTGTTTTCCTCCGAGAAGAGGAAAAGTATTTATCGAGCTTGTAGCCTCTGGTGCTCCGGCGCTCGAGGCAATTCTCTTTTCTCCCCAGGGTTGATTGCAGCGGCAGAAAGGCCTGGGCTGTGATGAGTAACATACAATTTCCGCTGACCGGAGCCAGCCATTTTTAAAGGACCACGTGCTCAGACTCTTTAAAAAAAAATTTTTTTTTTTCATTAATCTGATCTCATACAAACGTAGATTCTAATCTCTTAAACTTTCCGGAGGCATGGCCTCCTTGAATGGATCCTTTTCGGGTGACCGGGACACTTCCTCTTAGAAACCCCCTTACGCCCCTTACCCTCCTCTCACGCAGGATGTTGAATCTGGCGCGAAAGCCCTCATGTTCATGACGGGCAACGCTTCCAAAATTAGAGAAAGAAGCCTCGAAAGAAATAACGATGCGAAATCGAACCTAAAACGTGCCAAACCGCGCCTAGATTCTCAAAATAACACTGAAAGTACTCTCCCCTCCGATGACGAATTCAATGACCTCTCTATGGAGACGACAGAGACAACTGGCAATGACTAACTGGACACGACAGTGACAGCTGATGGCGGCAAGTCACATACAGATTTAAATCCTGATCCTCGATACTCTCATAACAACTCAGTTCCAGCCACGGGTTCTCAAATCATTACCGACAACAACCTCGGTGCCCTAAGATCCACTAAATCGCCCCCTGAAATTCACAACCGGCTTCGCTACAGCGAATTCGAATCGGGCGAGTGCCCAATCATAATTCAACGCGAAATGAACTCTCAAAACGCGAAAAAAGATCTTGCTGCCGATACGACCGATCGCCTTTTGCAAAAATACTTTCTCGGCCATATTAACGATGTGCGTAGCAGTGGCTTTGGAAAGCTCAAGGTCATGGCTAAGTCCGCGAAGTCAGCCAATATGTTGCTCCAAGAAATCCCCAAAAAAATCATCGGCTTAACAACCCTCATGCCAGCCAGTTTTGCAACTTGCCAGGGTGTCATTCGCGGCATATCTCATGAGATTTTCAGGGAAGAGATCATTCAGAACCTTCAGGTCTTAGGTCCACTCAGAGATAGAGTCACGGTTCTGGACGCTTTCCGTTGAAATGAAAATTCAAAGACCCCGAAACTCAGGAAACCAAAGTTGAATCCTCTAAAACTGTCCTCATCACTTTCAAAGGAACTTGCCTTCCAGAGAGAGTCTCACTCTTCTTGGCCTCTTTCCAGGATGACCCTTACATCCCCCAACCAAGACTGTGTCTTAATTGCCTTAGATTTGGGCACATCAGCAAACATTGCAAATCTAGCCAACGTTGTAAACGCTGTGGATCTTCGGATGCCCACACCGACTCCAACCCCTGCCCTAATGAGAAAAGTAAGCCCAAATGCATACAAAGGCTGTCCGGAATTCATTTTCCAAAACGAGCTTCGCCTTTTTGCTACGAAGTACAAGATGACGTTCAAGGAAGCTAAAGTTATCCTAAAATCAGGGAAGGGTGCCGATTATTCCGCTTCTGCTCCCCCCTCATCCTCTAGCTCCTCCCAACCATGGAACTTCTCCATGTTTCCAGAGCTAAATAATGCCCCAGTACCCTCATTCAACACTCCTCGCCCTCAACATTCCAGGCAATCATATACCAAGTCAGTATCAACCCCCCCTTCGACTTGCCCTCTGAAAACCTCATCCAAAACTCCAGGCAGGCATTCGGTACCCAATCACAGGACCGCAGCTTCCTCGGAGGTCGGCTCCCAACCTCCCTCGTTCAAAGGACCATCAGCCAGTCCATCTTTCGCTCATCTTCATAACAATGGAAGGTCAGAAAGCTTCTTGCCTAACGGCTGTGCCCTCAACTCCCCAAAGGGCACTTCGTCCTCGTTACCCAACCGACCCTTCTCCCCCCTTTTTTCCTTTTCTACCCTCATGAACTTGCTCAACTCTCCGACTGTTGGCACGATCCTATCTGCCCTGATGAACCTACTCGGGATCTTATCCTCAGGGTCACTTGAGTCAGAGGAGGGGCAAAATAGCCTTAACACATTAATACGTAGTGTGACGAATCTAGCAAATTCTTTCCTTCATAATGGCTCAGCTCAATAGTTTAAGAATCACCCAGTGGAATAGTCGGGGTGCCCCGAATAAACAGGGCGACCTTTCAAACATTAGGGACGAGTTTGATATCATTCTTTTTTCAGAAACCTTTTTAAAACCTACTACAAAACAAAATTCTAAAATTCAAGACTTTAACATTATCAGGGCAGATAGACTTAGCAATAGTCGTGGAGGTCTGGCTATCGCTATTCGAAGAGGCATCACATTTTCCCAGATCAACTCTATCCCTAGCACGGAGGACATACTTGAGACTTTAGCAATCTCAATTAGTACCTCGCTAGGGGAGCTTCTTATTGTTTCAGTTTATAGGGTACCCGCCCTCACTTATGTTATAACATCGACGACGTGAACCTAATTTTTTGACTCCATCAAAGATTTAAATTGCAGCTCGGTTGTCATAAGCGGTGACTTCAATTGCCACAATTCTCTCTGGCGCAGCTCACATAACTGTAGAGGAGGAATTGAACTTTGCTCTGCCTTGGATAACACAGATCTTATACCCCTCAACACAGGTGAAGCCACCTTTCGTACCCGTCCTGGAAGCCCGCCATCAATCATTGATTTGACATTCGTTTCTCCAAATTTATACACACTTTCCCAGTGATTTCTAGTATTGGAGTTTCAGTCCCAATAGCCCTATTCCACTCGCATAGATATAAGCTTAAACGCATCAACTGGTCCTCATTCTCTTCTAATCTCTCTGAATCAATTTTGCAGGATGGAGAGCTGTTTGAGTCTACGGACTCAGACTGTCTCTCTAAGTACGAAGCCTTTGTAAAATGCGTGGATGAAGCTGTGCTTTCTGCGTGTCCAAAGGCTAAACCTGCGGCTAATGTCCACCGCCCCGTCCCTTGAAGGAAGCGTTTCGTTCCTGCCCCGTGGTGGGATGAAACCTGCGATGCCGCAGTCGAAGAGAGGAAGGCGGCTTGAGCCACCTTCCGAAGACTCAGGAATGATGCAAATTACATCAATCTCAATAGAATATAGGCAAAACCCACGCGCACTCTCAAGACTGCGCGGAGGATCAACTTTAGGAAATTCTGCGAGACCCTGGATAGATCGATTCCGATCTCTAGAGTCTGGCGGATTGTCAAATGTTTCAAAAACAGGTATACACAGCCTGCTAACGCCTCCTGTTCTGCAGACAGGAGGACGATTGAAAATTTGCATGCTTTAGCTGAAGAACTTTGCCCCCCAACTGCGTTCTACGACTCTTTCCCCGATGAATTCCGAGAAGCGAATTTCTGGAGGCTCCCTTCACGGAGTCTGAGCTCTCCATTACTTTATCTGCACTGAAAACCAAATCTTCTCCAGGTTTGGATAGAATTGACTATAATATCATTCAGCGATTTCCGAAGGAAGTTAAACTAACTCTCCTCAACATCTTCAATGAAATCTACCAGTCTGGTTCTTTTCCTCAATCCTGGAATGAATTCCTCGTCCTTTTTATTCCAAAATCAACCCCTGGAAAATTCCGTCCAATATCCTTGGCATCCTGCCTGTTCAAAGTAACGGAGAAACTCATCTTCAACAGACTCTCGTGGTATGTGAAGCACAATCATCTCCTGTCGCCTCATCAATTTCGGTTTAGAAGGCGAAGATCCTGCGCTGACAATCTCGCTATTTTGTCAACCGAGATTCTCTGGGGTTTCGCAAATGGAGAGATCGTTGCAGGCGTCTTCCTGGATTTGAAGGGAGCATTTCCCAGTGTCAATCCTCGAATTCTTATTGAGGACTTGAGAGAAATTGGGGTCCCCCTTCAGATGGCTCATTTCATCTATAGATCTACATCCTGTAAAATTATCTACTTTCAGATCAATGGAGAATTGGTAGGTCCCAGGCTCAGCACAGTGGGCCTCCCCCAGGAAAGCATACTTAGTCCCATTAACTACTCAATCTACACCAGGAGAATACACACTGTTATCCCTAGAAATTGCTTAATAGTAGAATTTGCAGATGGCATTGCCATCATCTGTCGTTTTGCGGATCCTATGGTTTGTATAAAATCTCTGCAGCAGTGCTTGAATTCACTCTCGGAGTTCCTGGATGGCAGGGGTCTAGAGGGATGTCCTGAAAAAACCAAATTGGTCCTTTTTAACGGACGCAATCTTGATACCGACAATCCTTGTTACATCCTTTCATTGAATGTCGTTAACATCCCGCCATCTCCATTAGCTAGATTTTTATGTATTGTTCTCGATTATAGATTCACTTTCGAACCCCACTTTCAATATCTCTGTGACAAGATACGTAAAATCTTGAATATTTTCAAAGTTCTCAGAGGGACTTGGTGGGGCGCAGATCCTCGTATCCTCAGGACTGTATATACCACCCTTCAAAAAACGCTTTTGGTTTTTAGCAAAAAAATATCTCATAAAAATTTTCTCGGACCTTTATCATCCTCTTCCAGATAAACTGTTGCAACTATCGCGAAATGCAAGGAGAAACAGAATGAACATGAAAAATCTATTTGTACTTTTGAATGCATATGAAAATGTCCAACCCTTCAAATATCAGATTCGTAAATCAGACACATACCCTCACTATGAATTCCCTTATGAGGACCACCTGTTCTCTCCAAACATTGATCTTTCATTAGGCCGCTTAGTCCAGAACTGTCCAGATCCTATAGGCCTCTTTAAGGATCTGGTCGATGAAAAGTTCCATGACTATCTCCCATTCTTCACGGACGGTTCAAAGTCTATGGCTGAGTCTATCGCAGGCTTTGCCGTGGTGTGCGCTGAAGTCAATTTCAATCTCTCGTGGAAAATATCTAGTTCCGCCTTTATTTTTTCAATAGAAGCTATTGCTATTTTGTATACTTAAGACTATATTATTAAGCACCGCTTCTCCAAATCAGTTATTCTTACAGATTCACTAAGTGCCCTTCAAAGCATAGCTAACATTTGTCCTAGTTCAATCACCTCCTGTATAATTTATATAATGAGAAACCGGCTAGCCATTCTAAACAAGCTCAAATGTACAGTCTTCTTGGTTTGGATACCCGGCCACAAGGGCATACCCGGCACCGAAGCCACGGACCTGGCAGCCAAGACTTCATCCAGAGATGCAACTATCCTAACATTTCCCTCCCTTTCTCTGACTTTTCCAGTTTAACTCGTGAAACCCTAGAAAAAAACTGTGACAACTATTTTCTAGAAATAGGAGAAAACAAAGGTATCACGTACACTCAATATTATTATAAACCTAGTAGGAAACCCTGGTTCTGGTCATTTCAGGATCGAAGGGAGTGGATTGTTACTCTCTGTCGCATGAGGAGCAACCACTATGCCTTGAATGCCAGTCTAGCTCGAAAGAATATAATTTCTGCTGAAAGCTGTTCATGTGACCCTGATATCGAAGAAGACTTAGACCATGTGCTTTGGGCGTGCCCTAGATTCAACGCTCCCAGAATAAATCTTATCAGATCCCTAACAACAATCTTAAAATGCCCTCCTCCATTCTGTAGCTATCAATTTCTTGCAAATTAAAATTTTAGTTATTATTATTTATTATTTATTTATAGAAGTTTTAGGCTCCGGAAGCTTCGATCATGATTCCTTAAAGAAACCAATCCCAAAGCTACTGGAACTTGTACGTCATCCGCTTCTGCTCCTTCTGTCCTAGAAGGTAAGCAAGAGCGGGAAATTTACGCGTGAGAACATCGGGCAACACTGTTCCTTGAAGTCAGTTTTCTATCCGCGGATGACCTTACGCGGTAAACAAGACAGTTGGAGATGAAGGTTTCACCTCTGGATACTTTTTTCGAGCTACAAATCTTTGTAGAATTTAAGAGGAACAGTGTTGACGGACCAGATGGAGTGATCCCAGGAGAACAGCCTTTTGCATCCGGTTCGCGATGAAATGAGCCTGACGCTGGCAAGCCGGAATCTTGTTGAGTTGGCTGATAAATGAAGCTTTCATACCTCCAAGACAGCCGATTATGAGAATTATAAGATGGACTTTGTAGCCCTGGTACAGCCTACTCAGCTCGAAAAGAAGTGCTTGATATTTCGCTCGTTTTTCTCCCTCCTTTGCCGTGATATTACCATCGGCTGGTGCCGAGAATTCAATCACATAAATGATCTTGTTCTTCAGATCTTGGAGGACAATGTCAGGCTTCGTAGCACTGATACGTTGAGTGGTAGAGAATGAGAAATTCCAGTAGATCTTACACTGATCATTCTCCACAACTGACTCGAGTTCCCCCTGGGCGTATGGCAAGACGGGCAATAGATCAACACCATAGAAATGCCTAAGATGGTAGTATATCACTTTTAGAGCTGCATTGTGTCTCTCTATGTACGCGCAGCGTGCATATTTAGAGCATCCACTGAGAACATGTCCAAGTGTTTCGGGCTCTTGCTTGCACGCTCGGCAGTTGGTATCGCGTACAGGTATATTCATTATGCGCTCGCGGTAAACTAACGTGTCTATGACGCTATCTTGACAGGCAAAAAGAAATCCCTCGGTCTCCAATCTCAATCCAGCAGACTTGAGAAACATGTTGGACAGACCCATCGAGAGCCCTTCTCTACGTAGGATGCCGTAGAACTTACCATGGAGGGGTTTCTCAGCATGTTCTCTTAGTAGGAGCGTATGTTCTGCTTCCTGTATACGAATTTTGAGCACCAGAGATGTTAGTGATGCTAGGCCATGTGTAATGTCGCTGGAATCAAATGGGAGGTCAAGCTCCTCTGCGGCCCTATCTGCTGCATGGTATAGAAACACCGCAGCATTGGCGACTTCATGTTGATGTACGAGTCGCATAAGGGAATCCGTGCTTTTTAGAACTGAGCAGGCTGTAGCCAGAACCATTCTTCGATGAAGACACTCTAAGCTTAGCAATCCTCTACCCCCTTTATCGCGAGGGAGATATATTCGAGGTACGGAAGATCTAGGATGAAGACTTCGTTGTATTGTCATCATCTTGCGTGTGCTTCGATCAAGTTGTTTTAACTCATCGACGTTCCATTTTACTGCACCAAACGTGTGGAGCAGTATAGGAACGGCCAGCATATTGGTCGCCTGGATCTTATTCTTTCCAGATAATTCGGGAGCCCAAATTTTTCTAAGAATTTGGCGATACCTTTTTCCAAGGGCCGTTTTCAAGTTATGCACATTTTGGGTTTCCGCTTGCGGTATTCCAAGATATGTATATGTTTCTCCAATACCAAGATGTTGAAAGGTATTTCCGCCTATGAGTTGAACATCGTGATCGTCACTGGATGATGTAGTTTCTAGTCTTCCTTGGCGTAGGTGGACGCAAGCACACTTGTCCAGTCCGAAGCTCATGCCAATCGCTTTAGAATACCTATTTACCGCATCTACAAGGATGTTAAGGTCCTTTTTTGAGGAAGCAAAGAGTTTAAGGTCATCCATGTATAAAAGGTGGTTGACCTTATATTCTCTTCTGTTCGGCGGGCCACATAGGTATCCAGAGCTTTTGCCTCGGAGCACAATAGATAGAGGCAAGAGGGAGATGCAGAAAAGTATCGGACTTAGAGAGTCTCCTTGAAAGACGCCCCTCTTATATGTGACAAAGCTTGTAGTCACTTGTCTTTTGTCAGATGTTATGACAAATCTTGTCCGCCACAAGAGCATAAGCTCTCTTATGCATCTCACTATTTTTGGATGCACCTCCATGCACTCAAGGAGCTTGATAAGTAGCTCATGGTTCGTGTTATCGAGTGCCTTACGGTAATCAATCCAAGCCATGGACAGATTGCGTCGATACCTGATAGAGTCCTGGGTAATACACCTGTCTATTAACAGGTTCTCCCTGCAACCTGCCAGCCCTCTCTTGCATCCACGTTGTTCGACTATTACACTCCATACCGGCTCGATAGATGTCAATATCCTCTCTTTGAGGATGCCAGTGAATAGCTTGTAGCTGGTGTTTAAACAAGCTATGGGCCTGTAGTTCTTTGGACATGACAAATCTCCGGCCTTAGGGATCAATACCGTGAGTCCTTCGACTAGCCACTGCGGGACGGGTTGTTCTCCGTTTAAGAAAGTAGTAAATATACGAGCTAGATGTTGGTGCGTAGAAGTAAACTTCTTCCACCAAAAGTTGTTGATTTTATCTGGCCCTGGCGCCAAAAAGTTTTTATTTCTAGCGATAACTTTCATCACTGCTTCAGCAGTAATTAGTGGACACTCTTCCTCTGGACCTTGTAACCTTTGCCTTTGGCAAAAGTTACGAAAGAGTGATATATCGGAAGCGTCTTCATTTAGCTGATAAAAATCTCCATATACTTGCTCCCAGAAGACTTGAATCTCTTCTCGACTAGGCGGATTTTTAACTACACATGACGCTTTATTGAACAGACGGGAAGGATTAGTAGAAAAGGTGGAATTTTCCTGAATCCACTTAACTCGCCGTTCAAGGCGCTGTTTCGCTGTTGAAAGAGATCTTACTTTTTGTGACCAGTGCTGCTTGATGGTCGACAGTTTGCACTTGTTCAGCGTGTGATTTGCTTTCCTCAAGTTTCGAGCAAGTGCCCTAACTTTTGGAGTGAACTTTTTATTTGATGTTATGTAGCTAATCACGCACTGAACATTTGATGCATGCCGTCTCGCCGTTTCAATTTTGAACTGAAGCTGTGCAATACGCTCGCGTGTCTTACTCAGACGTACCGAAGTTTCGTTACTTCTATCGTCGCTAAGCAGGGAGACCGCCTTCTCGTAAACTACACAGTTCAGATTTCAGAGATTAACATCTTCGGGGAGCAAATCGCGGAGAGCAGTATTAGCTTCAGCTAATTTGTCCATCCTGAGGAAGACTTTTTGGTGGATAGATCTCCTACTTCTCATGTTGACATTATCGGCAATCTGCAAAGGTGGTCTTGCTGGAACGGGTGGAATGTTCGCTGGAGGATGTTGCTCCTCTTCCTGTTGATAAACAGCTTCATATCCGTTTTTTCGCAAGAAGGATAACTGATCTCTTAAATACTGAAGCGTTTTATGAGCATATTCCGGGTGCATATTGCCCCAACGGTCATGTAACCTCTTCATGAATCCTCTCCGCGCCGGTGAGCTTCTTTGCCAACAGGTAAGAAGGTCCCTCCTGAGTTGGTCCGACCATTTAAATCGATGTCCTCGCGTTTGTCCGGGGTCATTGCCTGGTCGTCGCCTCGGTTCGTTCCTATTGCCACTCCCAACTGAACCATGGCCTCCATCCGAGAGAGGCCTATTGTGGGTGGCACTGCGCGATACTTGTGTCGTAACCGCATAATTCGTTGCATTGGGGAGTTAGCCCAAAGCAACGCGGCTGACAGCGAGAGCGGGAGTTCTCGAGCTCTTTTATTTGCGCGACAAAATAGATAACATTCCAAGCTTTTCAAGTTAAGAATATTACATACTTCCATTTATGTTGATACAATCGAATATAATTTCTTTCTTTATGGAAAATCCAACAGTTCGCTTGTTCAGGCACTTAGAGAATCAATTATTAAAAATGAATGAATTTTAATAATTCGAAACTAATTCCCTTCTGATTATTTTATTTTGTTTTAAATGCTCTCTTGAACATTGCCGCCGGTTCCACTTGAAATCAAGAAACTGGGCTGACTGCTCCACCTCCCTAGAGATGGAAGTGTCGAGCCCTGCTCGATATCTATATGTTTCAGATTACGTGGAGTTCACACTCCCCTCACTTGGTCATGGCAGGATATGCAAGGCAACAGTCAGTATTAAGCAAACGTTAATAGGAAGAAGAAGAAGCTTTTCTATTGTACCGTACGGCAATGATGCGAGAGAAATGATGAAGTTTAGCTTTTTTGAATATTTATAAAAAAATAACAGATTTTAATCATAAAAAAGTCACTTACTTGTGGAAGAAAACACCGTTGAGCACGTAACGGAATGTTTTCTTTTTCACTCCGAAACTGGTTCTTAACGCACGTACGGGAATGGCGTTTTTGTTGTCAAAATGCACTTTTCAGTTCTAATATATGATTAAAAAAAAAAAGTTAATATTTCAAGCTCAATTTTACAGAATCTTGTATTAAACGATACGCTTAATATTTCTGTATTTATTACTCAACTTTAACTACGTTGAGCATTTTTCAGGTTTCTGTCCGAAAAAAAGGAGAAAATCAGTTTATCCTTGTGCAAAATGAGGTTGGGATGCCGTACGGTAATGACGTTTGGGGTGTTCTTATATTAATGTCAAGTAAACAGGAACAGAAATGAAATTCGACGTGTCACGAAGACGCGTGATATAGTAATTACATATTTTGAATTTCACCTTGAAGTTTTTCTTTGTTCATTGAAAAAACTATCCACTCTTTAATGTGGATAATCGGTTACCAAACGTTGCCAAACGAACACCAAATAGCTGCACAAAAAATGAGAAAATTTGACGGGGCAGTGTGAAGTTAGCCCCCAAATGTTTGTGTCTTTAAAAAAGCGGAAGGAATGAAGAGCAACGATGGCAGTTGACTAACAAGTCCACCCTAAAAAAAAAAAAAAAATTGATTAGCATTTCGAACTCGAAAGTTCATTGCCTCACTACCCGATTCGGGTAGTGTTTCTAGGTGGATAAATACTACCAGTGTGGGTCCACCACTCCCACGACGGGTCAACAACACGCAGTATTCCCCGAACGGTCACCCATCCAAGTACTAACCGCGCCCAACACTGCTTAACTTCAGTGATCTAACGGGAACTGGTGTTTTCAGCGTGGTATCGCCGTTGACCACCCTAACGATCACAAAATATTTTTATCATACAAAATTTAAACAAAAATTATTTGAGGACGGGGGCAACTGCAAACCGCTCAAATCTGTAGAATCACATTCAAATTAAAAAAAAATTATTTTCCAGAGCTCGGTTCAGGTTGAATATTAAAAAAAAACATCGTCTGGGTTCAGTAGAGTATTTTCAATGTCAGTTTATACAAATTTGGTTGTATTTCAAAAAAGTAAAATTTTGGCCTTCTGACACTCAAAAATTCTATTTATGATTTTTTTCTAACCCATTGGGGTAATAGTTTTTGATAGTGGAAAACGAGAAAAGAACCATAACGATTACATATTTTTATTGTTAATAATATTTTGATTAACGTATCCGTACACAGTATATAATATAGGATTTCAACAAATACTAATTAGTGCTAAGCAATTTTTAGTGTATTCCTCAAGAAAACGAAATTTTTGATTTACAAAAGTATTAGAAGAGAAGAATTTGCCTATAATAAGTATCTTCTTTTATCACGAGCGATGTTATTCTTGGCGAAGGGGCCACAGCCTCTCACTCTCTAGGAACTTCCAACCGCAACGCTCTTTCGGCGGATACTCTACTTAGCAGTCACAATTCCCTGCTGATTTCAACGAAGGGGGATACATCACTCACACGGGTGCCCTGAGGTTAATTTTTTTCGAAAGTCTTGTCACTTCGAAAATCATTGCAGATCTAGATTCTAGATCATTTTTTACGTTTAAACACGCAATGACGGAAATCGCAGATAGTGCCGTCTTTTTTTAAGGCCACTTTGAAAAAAAATTGTTCACAAATTATAATACTTTTTAAGACACATGCATGATTTCAGCCCTTTTCGACGCCTATGAAGCGGGGCTAAAGTTCCACTTTTTACTCCCTAGGGACTGAAAAGTGACGTCAGAGACGAATAATGAAGATTATGCATTTCATCAGCTTGCATTTTATGATTATCAGCCCACTCACAGTAAAAACTGAGAAGAAATTTTGGTTGCAGTTAATAGAATTTGGCGGTTATTTATGGAAAGTTACCATATATACCTGTAAAATTACCATAAATCGCTGAAATTTTCCATAGATTTCCGGAAATTTATGGAAAATTCCAGTAATTTATGGTAATTTTACAGGTCAATATGTTAACTTACCATGGAATACGCAAAATTCATTTTTACAAATTTCCATAAATTTCCGGAAATTTATGGAAAATTTCGGTATTTTATGGTCATTTTACAGGTATATATGGTAACTTTCCATAAATAACCGCCAAATTCTATCAACTGCAACCAAAATTTCCTCTCAGTTTTTACTGTGAGTGGGCTGATAATCATAAAATGCAAGCTCATAGATGCATAATCTTCATTATTCGTCTCTGACGTCACTTTTCAGTCCCTAGGGAGTAAAAAGTACTTTTCAGTCCCTAGGGAGTAAAAAGTACTTTTTACTCCCTAGGGAGTAAAAAGTGGAGCTTTAGCCCCGCTTCATAGGCGTCGAAAAGGGCTGAAATCATGCATGTGTCTTAAAAAGTATTATAATTTGTGAACAATTTTTTTTCAAAGTGGCCTTAAAAAAAGACGGCACTATCTGCGATTTCCTTCATTGCGTGTTTGAACGTAAAAAATGATCTAGAATCTAGATCTGCAATGATTTTCGAAGTGACAAGACTTTCGAAAAAAATTAACCTCAGGGCACCCGTGCTCACGCAGGCCGCACCAATAAGTCCAACAGAACAAATCCTCCATCAACAGCCTGCTCCTACAAAACTCAGTTGCCAACCTCTTTCTGATCCTGATCTTGTTTCCGGGGTGATCCTAGCCAAACTGAATATGATCTGCGAAACTTCACAATTCGGCTCAACTTCAATCTATCACCGTTCAAAACAATAACCTTCTGTACAAAATTGAGTCGGTGTGTTCCAGAATCTCCAAAGTTGACGCTTCACAAGAGCAGCTAGCGAAAGATAATTCCGCTCAAAAAGCCGCCATTGAAGATATCAAAATTTTACATGGCGAAAGGATTGCCCTCTTGGAAGATTCGATCAGAGACAGAGAGGTGATTACTGCGGGTTTTCCAATGTCTGCTCACAAAGATCTCACGAGTATTCTAGAGAAAATTGGGATTTTGACCGGCTCCAAACTGTTTGAGGGAGATATTGAAGATGTCTTTCGCATTCCATCTAAAGCTTCGAATCAGCCGAAACCAATAATCGCTCGGCACTCTAATGCTAGGGCTCACTCAGACCTGATCTCTTCCAAAATAAGAAACAAAAAATCACTAACGGTCCACGAAATTGATTCTAACTCGGAGGGAGGAGCCGTGCACGTGAACCAAAACCAATCAATGAATTGTTACTTACGCATGAAGTCAGTCAAAGAAAAGATACGTCATGGAAAGCTCGACTGCAAGGCATGGATCTTCAGGAAATCAGTCTGGATCAAAGAAGTAAAGGATGCTTCACTTAAACCAGTGAGGGTCCCAGAGGGTGCGGACCTTGACTTTTTGACACCACTGGCTCTTCTCCACAACGTTCGAGCCCTAAACTAAGACATCCACATACTACCGGCATGTTAAACACTCTATCTGGCTTAAACTCCTCGAGTTCATATTCAAGCAACTCGTGCGACTCTAGTAGCAGTAGTTTGTGGCTCCCTTGGTACCGACGTCTTCCTCTGTTAATCCTCCTAGTTCTTCGGCCACTGTTTTAAATGTCTCACCTCCAGGTCTTAACCAAACGTGAGTTAATAATTCTAATTTACGATCATGACGTGTAGGACATATTAATGCTAGGTCTCTTTTACCTAAGTTAAATTATATTAAAGACCTAATTTACCTGCATAATTTAGATACTATAGCTATCTCCGAGTCGTGACTCCGTAAAGAAATTCCCAGTTCAGCGGTGGCGATTAATAGCTTCAATAATATAAGGGACCGATGGAACCTTGTTGTTCGTAGAGGGGGAGGCGTACTTATCTATATTAGAGACGACCTTCGGTTTGACTTGTTGGTCGATGATTCGATGCCTCTTAGGGGGCGTTTGACAGAGGATGTCCCTGTAGACATCTGCGCAATAATAATACCTCTGAAAAAAATAAACATTGGCTTTGTAGCTGTCTAAAGGAGTCCTAAGTCGAATGCTGTTTGGGACGACGATTTGGAGGACGTGCTGAATCATGCGAGTGGTGCAGCGGACTATATATTATGTGCAGGAGATTTCAATATGGATGTCTCTCGCATGGACCAGCCAGGTTGGGGGAAGCTTAATGATCTCACTCGCTCTTTTGCCCTAAATCAGTTTATCGACCAACCTGCGCGTACTACGGATGATTCCTCTTTAACAATCGATCTAATCTTGATAATTGAAAAATTACAGTCGTCGGATTCTGGAATCATTAAATTGTCATTAAATTTTCGAAACCCAAACCTCCTCCATGGTTCTCAGATGCGGTGAAAAAGATGTCGCGAGCCAGGGATAGAGCACTATCCAAATGGCGAAGGGAAAGAATAGACCCCAATGACGCCAAATACACTTATCTCCGTAATCTCACTACGGCGGCCATGCGTCGCGAAAAGGTCGGATTTCTGTCTAGCTTCCCTGAACGGCCCTCATCTATGCAAATATGAGAAAGGCTCAATCAAGCGGCAGTCTGGTCTGGGCAGGGAATATGCTCGTGGGGGGACCTTCCCCTTGATCCAACGGAGATCAGCCTTTCCAATTCCACGAGGTTGAGCTCGATCAGTTGTATGCATCGATTAAATCAATTAAATCTACGGTTATCGGCTGCGATGGTATAAATAGTTCCGCGATTCTCCTCTGTGTACCATTCTGCTTGCCTGCTTTACTAGAAATTGTGAACTACTCTCTAGGGACAGGGATATTCCCTACAGCGTGGGAGGTGGGCATTGTCCGCCCTCTTCCAAACTGTGACTGACCAACTTCCTACAAAGATTTACGCCCGATTACTATTATTTCTTACCTGTCGAAGATCCTGGAAAAACTTCCCCTTCAACAGCTCTCTCCATACATAAGCAATAATGGGATCCTCCCAAATCATCAGTCCGGTTACAGGAAAGGTTTGACGGCGGCTACAACCCTGCTCCATGTATCAGACGAGATAACCTGGTCACGGGACCGTTCGGAAACTACTATTTTAGCCCTACTCGATCTAACTCGGGCTTTCGAAACCCTCGATCACCAATTTCTTCAAGCCAAACTAAAATCCGAAGGAATTTCTGGGAAAGAAGTGTCTTGGTTTAGCGGCTTTCTCTCGAATAGAAGCCAGCAAGTTGAAATATCGAACACCCCAACCTCTCGATCGTCACCTATCCGACCACTAAGTAAAGGGGTCCCACAGGGTGCCGTTTTTAGTCCGCCTCTTTTCTCTGTTAACACCAGCGACCTTCCAGACCCCTTGATGAAATTACTGTGCATTTTGGAGGCGGTATCTGGGGAAAAAGTAAAAGTCACGATCCATATGTATGCGGACGACACGCAGGTATATGTCCGCCGCAAAATTCATCGCGAGGTGGGCTGAAGAGCAAGCTTTTGTTATTAAGCCGGCAACTTTAAAGATGCTCGCTTGTAAGTCATTAGTACTGTCCCCTTTTGAATATGCGTATACAATATATGGCCCTTGTCTGAATGCCACTCAGAGAGAGAGAGAGAGAGAGGATACAGAGGGTGCAAAATGCTTGCCTCAGATTCACATATGGAATTAGAAAATAAGACCATATTACACCTGCTTTGCAAGAATCTGGCTGGCTGAAAATGAAGCACAGATGGGAAGTGCAACTATGTGTCCTCTTTTTCAGGATTCTCTCGCAGGGCTTTCCGGAATATTTATTTGATATATTGTTATTTTTAGAAGTTAAGCGAGCTAGAAAATCTCTTGTAATGAGATCCGATGGCAAGCCTTATGTCCAGCGAGCGAACAGATCGAAAGGGGAATCCATCTCTTCCTACGCTGCTCCGTGCCTCTTAAACAGCTTAAAAAACCCGCCTACTTCCTACTCCATCTCTACTGTAAGGAAGGAAACTACAGAACGCCTTCACACGGCAATGTGATTTGCCTCCCCATTTTAAGTTATTTGATTATTGTCTTGTTTCATCTTTGAGTTCCGTATTTTAATATAAGTTCTCGAGTATTTCGCATTACGTTACCACAATCAGTTTCTATATATTTCTACAATGATCTCGAAAACTATGTATTGAAGCCCCAGTTTTTAAGTTTCGTTTACTTATAGTTTAGATTAGATTAAGAGGGTTAGGTTTCAAAGCAGCTTTAAGCTGTACCTCGACCTTTGGGTTCTTATGTTAACGCTGACTTCCATGTACATATCTTTCTTGTTATGAACTCCATAAAGATTCATTATTATTATTAATAACAATAACAATAGTTGCTCGGTATCTAAATGTACTTAAACATTTAGAAGTTAGTTTTCTACAGTCGATTACGACAAAAGAGCCAAGTTTGTAAGTCCAAAAGTAGCCAAATGATGAACTTGTTGATTGAGATTGTTTCAACAAATATCAATTTAAAGTCGATGACAAAGTGTGATAGTTAGGTTTTATTATTAGGTAATATATGATCGATTCCGTAGAAAAATTGTGATTTATTTCTTCATAAATAAAATAAAATTTGTTTCCGAAGCAATAAAATATTTATTAACTTTCATTAGTTGCCCTAAAATCTTTTTCATTCAACAAATTTTTCAAATTTCAATGCTAATAAAGTGACGAATCGCTGCTTATTTCCAAAAAATGATATTCAATCACTTATTTGTTTATAACACATTCAATGAATGTTTGACAATTTACATTGTTATTGAAAATATTGTTTTGAACAGTTTTTAATGTTTTCTAAGTATTCTTGAAGGATTATAAGCATTTTGCTAAAACAAGGTACACATCAAGTCAATTTTTTTCAATTTTATTATTGAATACAAAAATATTAAAAATCGGCTACAAGGATTTCTTTGTCATAAACAATATTATATATCAGTTTTACATTTTTTCACAAATTAAAATTATCTTGTGGTCGAAGTGAGTGTATAACCGTCGTGATGAAGAAACATAACATCCACAGTTTGAAATAAGGTCTGTTCACATCTACGCCGAAACGTGAAGGTGAACCTTACGCCAAAGTTCAGTTATGTTTCTTAACCAGGAAGTTGAACTTCTTTTTTAAAATTCTTTGAAACTGGGTGGTCCCTGCCTGTGGGAGATTCCTCGATTTCTTTTGGGGTCATATCTTCAAGTGCGCCACTGTCCATGTTCATTTTCACCCGCTTGAAAGTCCCATAATGAGTGGGGTGGAATCTGTTGCTATATATTCCACGAAGATTTGCATTATTTTTTGAGAATATTGCAAATACGTCACCGTTGGACTTTGACAATACAGTTTGTTCGTCGGTTGGCATGGGCCCATAGACGTTACAACGGTATTTCACATAAAGTAACTTATCGCGAGGAAACGTGTATCTTCGAATTTCGAATTGCTGGTCCGGATTCGTGTTGGGAATGAGCCGAACAAATCTAATTTGTTCCAGTTCAAATCCAAATATGCGTAAAGAAGAGTGATTAACAGGAGGAGACTTGGATCTTTTGCGAAGGAGTGGCTCGGCAGAAGAAGACCTCTCCAGAGAATGAGGTCTGTCAGGAGGGAAAGACGTTTCAGAAGATTCACTTCTGTCAGGAAAGTGAGAAGTTCTGGAACGCGGAACACCAGGTATAGGTTCGCCATTAGGTAAGCATTCAAACTGGGAACTCAAGTCTGCAAAAAGAAGCAGAGGATACAATTTTTCTCATTTGTTTGATTTATTATTTATGCTGCATATTTTATTCATTTAATTTTTTATTTTATTTGTACTGGAGGTCGATGTCACTTTCATAGATGGCAGCTGCTCCCAATTGGACCCTGTGGCGGTTGTTTAACCTTTTTTTAAATTGTATACATATATTAGAGTGTCCCAAAAAACTGTAAAAAGGTAGAGGTACGTTTTTTTGCTATTTTCTCAGTAAGTTCCATCACGAATATGTTCAGAGATAGGTGTTGACATTTATGAATTAGCCCATGTCATTCCGAAAAACACTAATTTGCGATATTATAAGATAATGTTTTATTTAAACAAATGAAAATTTCTCAACAATATCAAGTACTTTGTAAAAAATAATATTCAAGGTAAAATTTTGATAATTATTGAACGAGCATAAAGGACGCTTTTCTAGCTTTTTTCGTTGAGAAGTGGAATTTAGGCAAAAATAAATTGTTTGACAATTATGAAAACGATTAAAATAACAAATACTTTTTTCAAGCTCATTGTATATGCTATATTAATAAAAAAATATCCTTAAAACGTGATATTCCATGGAAATGTTACGTAAAAATATAATTTTTTGGTTGAAGATTAATGATTTCAGTTAAAATTCCATCTCGTTTCTTGAAAATTAAACTATTTTGTTATAAACTTGTTTTTTTTAGTTGACAATAAATTGTTTTGAATGAAAGATTACATATTAATATATCAATTAATATATGAAAGTATATAATATATGAATGTCCAACAAGAAACATAATTTTAAACCAAATAATTGAATTGTCAACCAAATATATGAATTTCCTACCAAAGGTATTTTACAAGGAAGACAAATTTTCAAAGAAATAGTTAAATTTTCAACCAAAGAGTTCATTTTTAAAGAAAATTATTAATTTTCTACAAAAAATTATTTTTTAACAATATTGTTCAACTATTAACCAAGTACTTGATTTTTCAAACAAAGAATTAATTTTTAGGTCTACAATTACCCCATTCTTAATGCACTCAATATAGAATGTCACATAACTGATTTTACATTCGATTGGGTCAAATGACTTTTGAATTAATATTTTAATTTGCTTTCTTATTTAATCCAGGTGAATTAAGAATTTTGCTTATTTGTTTTTTTTACATATCACTACGTTGTAAGCCTGTGACTAACAAAAAGGATTTTTCTATTTTCAGACGGCTTGTAGATGGCTTGCTTCCATAATTTCGAAGGCAAATATAAAATTAAAGCTGAAAGAGGAAGCTTTAGTGTACAAAAGAGACGGAAAAAATGTCAAGGATGACACCTTAGATTTCATGATATCGAAAACAAGGCGCCCACAAGAAATTTTAATGCTGCTTGTCCCTCTTCAGACTTGGACCCCATCCATTGCCGAGATTGCGCAAAATCCAGAATCGTCGGCTCTTGGCATAAAAACTATTTGCGATTCTGAATTACATTCTCCTCAAACAAACGATGAAAGGAGAAGAAGAAAGAGTCGAGTCTAGAGTCGACTCGAAAATGGACACGTTACTTTCACCCACCGAAACTTCAACTCCGTGAGAGATTCCGTCGCCACTAACTCTAAGAGTGAACCATTCGGAGATACTTTGACTGATAAAGTTCGGGATGAATATTTGGCGACCACATTTGTTTAAACCGTGGTATCGCAAACGAGACAATTTTGTCCAGCTGTTTTAGGAGCGGCGTTTGGAATAGTAGCGAATAAAACGGTTGATGCTTTTCCACAAACCTTCTGCGACTATTTCGTGGGTGGAGAAGTCTTAAGGCAGGGCTTTGCAGTAATTAAGGACAAATTGAAGAACCCAAACAATTATATACTACGTTTCCAAAAATGTCTAAATAAGGAATTGGAACTTCCTTTGATTTCCCAAAAATTATTGTCGTCGGCAAAAGGAGCATGTGGCCGGTGGCAACCTGATACTCCCCCAGAGGAAGAAACAGCGGAATCCCTACTGGAAGCCGAAGCCTCTTTGCTTGCAATGGTGTCTTCTGAAGATTTCGGAGAAATCAATTTTGAGAAGAAAATATTTATTTTCGCAAAACTAGATAACTAGCAAAATTCTTGCAAAACTAGCCAACTAACTTCTTGTAATTGGAACGAATTTAAAATTAAATTTCCTTCTCAGGGTGAACCATTCATAGATGCTTTGGATGATAGAGTTCGGGATAAATATTTGGTGACCATATTTGTCCAAACCGTGGTATCGCAAATGAGACAATTTTGTCCAGCTGTTTTAGGAGCGGCGTTTGGAATAGTAGCGAATAAAACGGTTGATGCTTTTCCACAAACCTTCTGCGACTATTTCGTGGGTGGAGAAGTCTTAAGGCAGGGCTTCGCAGTAATTAAGGACAAATTGAAGAACCCAAACAATTATATACTACGTTTCCAAAAATGTATAAATAAGGAATTGGAACTTCCTTTGATTTCCCAAAAATGATTGTCGTCGGCAAAAGGAGCATGTGCCCGGTGGCAAGCTGATGCTCACCCAGAGGATGAAACACCGGAATCCCTACAGAAAGCAGAAGCCTCTTTGCTTGCAATGGCGGCTTCCGAAGATTTTGAAGTAATCAGTTTTGAGGAGAAAATATTTTTGTTATACGTGCATAAGAAATGCTACTTTGCACGTCTGTTTAGCAACCGCGAAATGCTGAATTCCCCACCAAATCATTACTGCAGTGTGCTAAACTGCGTTTCTTAGATGTCCTTGATTATTTTTTCACGCAAAAAATATATTACTTCACGGCAATGCACGCTGCCGCCACCTGTTGGTATTAAAAAGAATGAGTCTACACTCGGGGAATCCCAAGCTTCTATTATTTTTGATAGCTACATAACCTATTGTATAAGAGTAGAATAGTAGATGCGTTCGTGGTGCAATCGTGCATTGTGGAAAATGAGCAAAATGAACTCCAGAACTTGTTCTACTTCTTGAAAAATCAAAAATCAGGTACAAAAATGTTTACATAATCTTTGTGTTATTGATTGAATTACTTTCTGATTATTCTTTGTAGATAATTTCTTCTGTCGGGGGGCTCCGCCCCCCGAACCCCCCGTTGCCCCCCCAACCCCTCTTTCGCACTTATAACAAAAAATAGTATGAGTAACTCGTGCGGGGCCACCTATTGCCCACTCGTTGCTCAATATACTATTATTTTCGGAAAATTAGATAACTAGCAAAATTTTCGCAAAACAAGCCAACGAACTTCTTGTAATTGGAACGAATTAAAAATTTAATTGCCTTCTAAGGGTGAACCATTTAGAGATGCTTTGGATGATGGAGTTCGGGGTGAATATTTGATGACCATATTTGACCAAAACGTGGTATCGCAAATGAGACAATTTTGTCCAACGGTTTTAGGAGCGGCGTTTGAAGAGTAACGAAGAAAACGGTTAATGCTTTCCCACAAACCTTCTGCGACTATTTCGTGGGTGGAGAAGTCTTAAGGCAGGGCTTCGCAGTAATTAAGGACAAATTGAAGAACCAAAACAATTATATACTATGTTTCCGGAAAGATCTAAATAAGGAATTGGAACTTCCTTTGATTTCCCAAAAATTATTGTCGTCGGCAAAAGGAGCATGTGGCCGGTGGCAACCTGATACTCTCCCAGAGGAAGAAACAGCGGAATCCCTACTGGAAGCAGAAGCCTCTTTGCTTGCAATGGTGTCTTCCGAAGATTTCGGAGAAATCAGTTTTGAGGAGAAAATATTTATTTTCGCAAAATTAGATAACTAGCAAAATTCTCGCAAAACTAGCCAACTAACTTCTTGTAATTGGAACGAATTTAAAATTAAATTTCCTTCTAAGGGTGGAACATTTATAGATGCTTTGGATGATGGAGTTCGGGATAAATATTTGGTGACCACATTTGTCCAAACCGTGGTATCGCAAACGAGACAATTTTGTCCAGCTGTTTTAGGAGCGGCGTTTGGAATAGTAGCGAATAAAACGGTTGATGCTTTTCCACAAACCTTCTGCGACTATTTCGTGGGTGGAGAAGTCTTCAGGCAGGTCTTCGCAGTAATTAAGGAAAAAATTGAACAAACAAAATAATTATTTACTACGCTTCTAAAGAGGTCTAAACAAGGAATTGGAAATTCCTTTGAATTCCCAAAATTACTGTCGTCGGCAAGAGGAGCTATTGAAGAGAAAGCTTTTTCATTTTATAGCAGATTAGATTTTTTCAAATAGCTTTGCAAGTGCGCTACTGCTATAAATATTCGAAAATTCAATAAAATCGGGCGCATTTAAGAATTTATGAAAGAAACAAAAGATTTCATTTGTTGATATATAGAAAAGGTTTCTTGGACGTAAATGAAAAAATTATCAGTTACACGTTCTGCCTGCGAGCTTGGCCAGTTGAAAAACGAAATACATCAAAGTCAAGCCAATTATTCAGCAACGATTCAGCCGATTTCGTGATTACGCAATATCCGTTTGTTCTGCGGGAAGGCGAGAATAATTTTATATACTACTTAATAATCGATAATGTAGAATGCCAGGGAATTTATGATCTCAGCGAAGTTTTGAAAATGTTTGTCGCTTCTTATTATGTATTTAATCGGATGTTTCCGGCTTGTTTTTCCTTATAACTAAATCGGTACCCTCGAAACGTGAACAGTCAGGGCTACCTGAATCGTTTCCAATTCGAATATATACTATTGCGCAATATACTCGACAGAGTACACGCGCACTGCGGCCCTTCCGAGGCGAGTAATGCAATCGTCTCTCGCCCTGCCCGCTTATGTGGGATATTGAATGTTAATGCCGCCAAAATAAACGTGTCTGTAAGAGGGTGATGGGCCTCTCTAACAAACTACGAAATGTGAATGTGTCAAATAGTAAATATTAAAGGTGGAGTCTTCGAGAAATGAAAGGCAATAGGATTTACAAAAAATCCATTACTTTTACGATTTTTTTGTTCGCTGCTTTTTAAGATGAGATTTACGTCTCTTATATAAAATAAGATAAGATAATAGGATTTACAAAATCTGTAAACTTGGTTCGTTTCATTTCAGTAAACGATTTACAAGGTCTACGATTTATAACTTGACTATTTTTGTTCTCTTGTTCTTAAGATCAGACTTACAACTCTTGTATAAAATAAGGTGTTAGGATTCACAAAATCTACGTTATTTGTTCGTTTCTTTTTTAAGATAAGATTTACGTCTCTTGGCTGTAACATGCGGTGACTAGGAAGCCGCTGATAACGTATTTAATTACCACTTTAGAGACAGTTATCTCTGTTGATCAATCTATACTTAAAAATAACAAGTATGCTTTAACAGGCAAAAAAATTAAATTCATGCAACACAGTACTTTTTAATAACAATTACAGTAGATCCAAATATTATACAGTCTTTTATCAATTTAATCTTTACAAATTATCAGATTCTAATGTCTCAAGACTCATTTGATTCGTCATCTCAATATCTAGGACTTTAACAAATAACTAATTTATAAAGCACTTACCTTAAAGACAAGGCTAAAAATTAGAATTCATTTTATGAACAAAATGTTGCAATATCGGGCTAAATTATTTTACAAATTATTCCTGCGTCAAATCCGATAATTTTTAAAGAATAAAGTCGAAAAATCTGCATAAAATTTGGACTTTTTGTAATTGTTATTAAAAATAATATTCCTTATGCGCACCCTTCTTAAATGTCAAATCATATATTTGCCTTTCAAAGTATGGATAGACCAACAAAGACAACATTCTCTAAAGTGATAATTAATTAGGTCTTTTCAGATCTCTTTTAATTATTTCAAATACCCTCGAAAAATTACTCTGTGGTAATTGAATCACAAATTGGGTATACAAAATTAGGTATAACTTATATGAAATAATTTTCATTATTGAAATAATTCCAGACAGCAGAGAAAAATTCAAAATGAGCCAATATAAGAGGGGATACCAAAACATTGTGAATACCACCTTATTCAGATTAAATTCGTTCTCATTTCGGACAAGCTGAAATAATGTTTGGAAAAAAATAGTAATTGGGATAGAATGTGCATCAAATGCGCACATTCTCATCTTTCTATAGTTAAAAAAATGTATTTGAAATGACAGATAAAGTATATTGTTATATTTACCAATAGAATTGTGGATAACGGCTAATGATAAGACGAGAGTGGCAGCAATCTTCATATTTTCTAATTAAAAGAAAAACTAATTATAGCGTTGATGAATTATATTATATAAAATATAATTAATGAATATTCTGGTTCTCAACCTGATTATATAGTTTATCATATAATCATCATGGTACAGTATACGTGTCAAGCTTGTCCTCGGATATTTACATTTCATTAGACAGTTTCAAGAAAAAAATGTAGTTTCTAAATTTGCTTACACTGATGTCACAATTGATATATCATCTTTTACGCTTATGTCAAAATTATAATTATTCACGAGAATTCTCTTTTTCTGCAGTCAAAATAATCTTTCCTCACTAAAATTCCATGTTCCAAATGGAAATTATAATACTTAACGGAAATTCCCTGTGCTAAACTCAACAACGAAGTCAGAATAATTCTAATTCTTTACGTACGTCCCCTTTCCTAACTAGGAATTATAATTATTTAAATAAATACACTGTTTCAGGTCAGAATTATAATTATTCTAAGAAATTTCTTATAGTAAGTGAGAATTATAATTTTGACACAAATTTCCTGTATCAGCACTGAATTTGAGTAATAAAATATGTAAATCAACTTGAATTCAAACTATACATTAATGGAATTCAATAAGAATATCCAACTATTTTTGGTAGAAAGTTAATTCTTTTTGGTTGAAAATTATCTTTTTTGGTTGAACTTTTTTCTTTCTTCATTTAAAAATCTTTCTTGATTGACAATTGAACTCTTCCGCTAAAAATTCGTCTCTTTTCGTTGATTTAAAATGAAAATAATTTCTGACGGAAAAATCAAGTATTACATTTCTTGTTAAAAATGCATCTATCTTAATTGAAAATTTAAGAAATTGGTTGAAATTCAAACTACATTGAATATTAGCATCTCCCGAATTGTCCAATCTACTCGCTTGTTTATTTTATTAGGAAATTAAATTAACACTTCCGGTTTCATTTTTAAAACAAAGAGGTAGTTCTCCGTTCCAAATTCAGAACCTCGCATAACCTTCAGTTTCTAGTTCGCAATAGTGGACTAGCATGTATCAGCAGCCAAGAAACTTTGGTTGCATCCCCTTCATTTGGCGCCCCCTAAGGCATGTAAGGGTAGAGTGGGCCGAAAAAGCCCTTTTTTCGAGTAGCGGATTCTAACAGTGAGCAGAAGTTATGGTTTCTCAACACTAACAGGCCCTCCAAATTTCAGCCTGACTGGACAATATATTCTTTTCTGTGAAAAATCTGGAAAATTCCGTTGTTGGTAGATGCACTTTACCTTCATTCCTGAAATTCACATAAAAAATTTATATAGCAGAGGAAGCTGACTGCTGTATTCGTCGTTCGGTTGTTTCTGCTGCGCTCGACTGATGTATTGACGTTCATTTGTTTCTGGTGTGCTCGCTCACACGTTGACTTACTCAGCTGATACTTCTAGCGTTAAAAGCACACAAATCACTCGCTTGAAGTCTTATCTCGTATAAGATAGAAAAAATAGATTCAAATAGATTGCTTTGACTTTGAAATTTTGTTTCTCATAATGAAACACACAACATTTTCTCCACGGCAGACTATCAAATGTTCACTTTTCGAGGATCCGAAATATTTAGTAGAAAGTCATTTACCTCCCATTGAAGATGTAACCTTATGCTGTCAACAGGAAAGGTTCAAACTAGGAACAGATTAAGGAGGGAATAAAGAACCCCCTTTTTCAGTAATTACGGATAATGTGGCTAAGAAAGTAGAGAAAATTTATATCAAAGCATCTATTCTAACTGTGTCACGTAGCCGAGTAGTTCAAATGATAAATAATTATCACAAGAAATATGTGAATGCTAAGAATTGGTTAAGATTTATTAACAGAAGTTCATCATTAAAAAGAAAAGAAGACGATTTCAAGGCATCTGCGAGAAAGCTTTTCGACATTGCTGCATGCATGTGTGCTGATTTTAAATATTGCAGATGCCCAATGGATAAGGGGTCGTGCATAAATTACGTAACGCGATTTCCCGACAATTTTGCCCCCCCCCCCCTATGTAACGCTTTTTCCGACTTTTCCCTGTAGTTTTTCACCATTATGTAACACTTAGCTAGACCCCCCTCCCCCTAAAAAGTGTTACGTAATTTATGCACGACCCCTAAGCAAGTACCCATACACGAACAGGTTTTTCTTTTTGATCAGAGGGGTCAAAGATAAATTGCATTTTTCATTATCGTTCAAATTTGAAAAACCGTGCTCCTCGAGCGCAAAGAAAAGTTTCTCCCTAAGTTTTGTCAGAACTTCTGTAAAATTCTGTAATAAATAAAAAAATATAAAAAATGCCTGTAAAATTGGGAAATTGTTGGTTAGGTCTTTGACGCATTTTACGTCTTAAATATTATTTTTCAAATTTTACAGAACTTCAAAATTCGACGTACACCGACTGCATGATTGCACTGTGAAATTGCAATTTGATTGCAGTGATTGCAAGATGACAATAGGGTGATTACAAAGAACTTTGTACACTGATTGCAGGAGTTGTGTATCCCTCGCCTAAAAAAGCTGGAATTGTGCGGAATTTATTCCAGAATTTAATGCACTTTAGTTAAAAAAATGGATAATAGTGAAAGGCTCTAGATTTTTTTGGATAAAAAAAGTGCATTTCATCGCACTGTGCGCTGCTTACATAGTTCTATTATGAAGAATTTTCCAAGCTTTGGAGAAGCATTCAACATTGATACTCTTTTATCGGCTGACTCAATGAAAATGAAAAAATATTGTAGGAAGGAATATTTTCTCAGAAAGTAGTATCGTGAGGAAATGAAACGGAACTTTTTTTTTATTTGTTTCATTTTTTTTTGTAATTACATTCATGGTGTTGATTGTGGAGGATTGTGTCTTAAAAGCCATACTCTAAACTTGAGTGAAATTGGGCGTTGGACGCCTACTGGAATTTCCTTGATTTCATCTTTAGTCAATGGGGTAATCCTGCCATTTTCCATGTTCATTTTTGCGCGTGCTTTATAAAGATGACCGAAACGATATATATATATTCCTGTAAGAACATCTTTACTTGATAATATTGCAAAGACATCACCATCGACTGTTGATAATACAATTTGTTCTTGGGTTGGCATGGGGACATAGATATTCTTGTTTGCGAGTATTCTAATCATATTATTCGCAGGAAAAGTGTATTTTCGCAATTCGAATAGCCGGATCGGATTTGTAACGGGAGCAAGGCGAATAAATTGAAGTTGATCAAGTCCATACCCAAGTACGCTAGGAAAAGAAAGCCTGGCAGGAGGAGACCTGGACCTGACACGAAGAGGTTTTTCGGCAGGAGAAGACCTGATCGGAGAATGAGATCTAGCAGGAGGAAGAGAACTGTCAGGCGAATCTTGTCTATCACGCAGAGAGGAAGATGTTTCGCCACGAGGAACACCGGGAATAGGAGCGCCATTAGGCAAACACTCAAACTGTGAACCAAACTCTGCAAAAAGGAACAGAAGATTAATTTTTCAAAACGTATCTTGCAATTGAGATTTTTCTAAATTAAAAATCTTTTTTTTCATGAACGGCTTCGGTGAAGATTTTGATTTTTATCGAAAAATAATTGCGAGACATCCCATATACAGAATCAAGAACAAAAATGCACTTTGGGTTGGAGTACTCGTCATTGTAACGGAATTGTGTTTAGTTTGTCTTTGATTTCTAAATAGTTCTTTAATGTATTAGGCAACTAGATAGGGTATGATTACATCACCATAGGTATCATATCATCACGTAGATCGAAGTAGCTTTGTATATCTTAAATTTACAAAGCATATCAGCTATAATAATTGATTAATTTTGATTTAAAATTTTCTTGTGTTGTGATAAATCCATAGATTCAGCAAGTTTGTATAGTTTTTATGACCTGATATTTGAGGGTATACCTCCAGGGGAATCATTATAGTTCCTTATGTTGATGTCTCCAGCAGTAATAAATTTCACCTGATACAATGACCCGAGGAGTAAACCACTCGACTTTTAAAATTTAAAATAATATCAAGATATTCCAAATTATTCTGGAGGTTTTCAAATATTTCCGGAGATTCGTGAACGACTTCACTGTTATTTAGATTCACTTTTGCTTAAGCATAATTCGCACTAAGGCGGAAGAATTTCCGCTTCCACCTTAACTCAGTGTATTTTCTAGTTCAGAATTGCGGACAAATTCTATATCAATAGAAATTTTTCAACTCCATTTCTATAGCACACACATTCTGGATTCCACCGTAATGAATTGAAATTAAATTCGTATTCATGTCGGATAAACTCAATTAGAGTTTGGAAAATAATAGCAATTGAGATAGAATGCGAATATCTTCGAACGAATTGTAATAGTCGGAAAGCTGAAAACCCTTTTTTTAATCATAAATTTAATACAGTATTATATTCACCAATAAAATTGAGGATGACCATCCAAGTGAAGACCAGAGTATAAAGGGACGTCATTTTTCGTAATTAGAGGAAAAACTGATTATTCTATTGATGAACAATTTGGTTAAAAGTATAAATACTGATTATCTGAGTGATTCATTAAATTATAATAATATATTATGTAGTCGTTATCACATCAACTGTAGTCAAGCCTGTCCTTCTAAGATATTCATATTTATATTTCATAAATCAGTACAAGGAAAGAAATTTGATTACCTGAATCGAGGCGAGTTAGGCAACAATAAAGCAATTTTTTCGAATAGCGCTTCAATACAAATCTGATTAACACTTTAGCTGGAAGGTGACCAAAAAGAGGAATTTTTCTATTTACTTTGCTCCATTTATTGAAATTCCCTTAAAAACAAATACAAATAATAAATTTACTCTATATGAAAGGCAATTTTCAGTATAGACTAGCTTACTTTATTGCTTGGAATCTGCATTATCATCGGAGATGGTAACGATTCAGAAAATCTATAACGTCTTTTTAGAATAGATGGAGCTATGAATTAACAATTTTTTAAATCAGATTTATTCAGATAAAATATCTTCTGTTTCAAAAAAAAAGGATTCTTTTTCCGATCTTTCTAGTAGCTTCGTGGTAGAGCACCTGACCGGGGGCGGGCCCCCCCCCCCCACCCCTGCAATCAATTTATCGAAGGGGATAGAAATTACTTTCTACCATTTTGTATACACACTTCAGATACAAAAGAAGTGTCTTGAAATTTCATAGCATTCTACATAAATTAATGTTGCCTGCTGCAACATTTTCTCCTTGTTTGACGGCCGTTATGGGACTTGGATATGTATATATTACCTCATTACTTTTCCCACTTTGCTAGGTTCCCTAAAATAGAAATTCCATATTTTTCTGGAATCGGGTATTATTCACACATTCCTGATCATTAAAATTAACATAGGATTCAATTTTTTCTCTAAATTTAAATTAGTGAAATTCTACTAATTCGAATAAGAAAAAGTGAGTTCCTAAAGATTAATAGAAGACTACTAATTCGATAATGAGAAATTATTATGAAAAAATTCTAATTTATTTAGGGTTGTATATATTTATCACAAAAAGGCCATGGGAATAAAAAACGTAGCTAATAAAAGTTACATGTAAGATCGGACTTCGTAATATTTACAACTTTATTGAAACAACAAGAAGTCTAGAATGGTATTGTGAAATAGGTAAATACGTTACATAACCAATAGAACCGTATTTCGATGTTGCTGCTTCAAAACGGAAAGACAAGAATTATTTACACATCCTGTCTATTTTCCTTGCTTGAATCATGTTTAAAATAATTGACAATACAATTATTATAATTTAAAAAAATTGTTTTTGAATTCACCGAATATGTATTTGAGGACAATATTGAAAAATACAAATTGGTGAACCCAAATTTCCTCAATTTTCTGGAATTATTTCACATAATGATTCGGGAATCTTCCCTACAATATTTCAAAACAGTACCTTGAACTTTAAGAAATATTTCACAAGACATTTTGGTTAAATTTTTCCTAGAATATCTCATTAGGCTATACGCCTGTAGGATACCGCTGTGACTTTGACAAAAGCACCATCTGCAACACGAACTATTGGGTATCTCGAAGTTATTTGGACAATGTTTACGAACAAAAGCATTGAATACGAATTCATTTTGATCAAAAATGTTAATCTTCGGTTTAAAATTAATTCTTCACTATAAGATTTTTCGTTAATATTGAATTGAAATTCAAATTTCTTTCCAATAGTTCCAACTTGGTGGCGCTACTCGGTGTCAAGGATTCTGGCTTACAAGCCATACTCTAAACTTAACGAAGACTGGATGATACGCGCCCACTGGAATTTCCTTGACTTCATCTTGGGTCAGTCGGGTTATCGTGCCGCTTGCCATATTCATTTTTACGCGTGATTTATTTCGGATATGTGTTTGATAACAATATATTCCTCCAAGAACATCACTACTGGTCAATATTGCAAAGATGTCACCATCTAATGTTGATAATACAATTTGTTCTGTGGTCGGCATAGGCCCATATACATGCCGTCCCATAAGTAACTGAATTGGTTTATCTGGAGGAAAAGTGTATCTTCGAAGCTCAAATAGCCGGTTCGCATTTGTAATGGGACAAAGCTGAATAAATCGAAGTTGATCAAGTCCATATCCAAGTACGCGAGAAAAAGGAAGCGTGGTAGGAGGAGACCTGGACCTGGACCTTGCACGAAGAGGTTCCTCGGCAGGAGGAGAAGACATGTTTGGAGAATGAGGTCTGGCAGGAGGAAGATAACGGTCAGGAGAATCTTGTCTGCCAGAAGAAGAAAAAGATGGCCTTCCACGAGAAACACCAGGAATGGGAGCGCCATTAAGAGAAAACTCGAACTGTGAACTGGACTCTGCTAGAAGGAACAAAGGATTATTTTACTGAAAAGTATCTTGGTATTTAAATTTTGTGAGAATAATAAAGTTTTTTCTTCAAAAACGACTCTAGCGATGAGTTTGCTTCTTATCGAACTATAATTGTAAGACCTTACAAAACCTTTGGGTTCATGTCATTGTAACGGAATCGTGCTTAGTTTGTCTTCGATTTCTAATTATTTCTTCAATGTTTCAGAAAATCAGATGGGGTAATATTTACGTCATTATAGATATCGTGTCATTATGATTAATTTTTAAAGAGTTTTGTTGTATTGTGATGAATTTATAGTTTCAGCAAGTTTGCCTCCTGTTTGCGACGGACTCAACCTGACGCTAGCAAGCCGGAATCTTGTTCAGTTGGCTGAGGAATGGAGCTTTCATCTTCCTCCTTTGCCGTGATATTAACATCGGCTGGTATCGAGAATTCAATCACGTAAGTGATCTTCGTCTTCATATCTTGGAGGACAGTATCAGGCTTTTCATATGTTGACTATATTATTCCAATACTACTTTCTACGCTCGAGAGTAGCTTTGATGAATAAAAAGCGTTGCAATTAATGATTGCACGAATTCGCGCTGAAGTCCGTATATAAAAAAACATCGCGTGCGTCATAAACTACGACCCAAGACAGATTTATGTGTAAAAATCTTCGGTAAACGTTAACTGAAAATGAAATCTTCCATAAAGCAAGCAAATTTCTAAGAATTCGAATGGATATCAAAGACTTTAATGGATTTAAAAATATTTCCAAAGATATGAAGGGATTTTAAGAGATTCCAAAGGATTTTCAAAATGTTAATGAAATTTCAAACAACTTTCAAAATATCAAGGGATCTTGCAAATTTGTCGTGCTTGAAGTTTACTTCTGCAGAATTATACTAGGTCTTAAAAAAACAGTTCCTTTGTAGCTTTCCTACTTTCTAAAAAAAATTTGCTCATTAAGAAATAATATTCCGTTATCGTATACGTTTTCGAAAATTTTCTTTAAAACATTCAAAAATTGGTTCCAGGCGCGTAGAAAATTATATAGTTGAAGAAATTAATAATAGTTTGAAATAGTTAATTCAATTATTATTATATTATTTTATTATTCAATTTTAATCTTTTCATTAATTAAAGCTTAAGTTATGAATTTTTATATGTACTAGGGCTACCTTGATGATTCGCATGTTCGTCACTCATCCCAAAATTTGCCAGAAAGTCCCTTGTTTTGGGCGGCATACCTGCCGACAAATCTGTGAAGAAAAAAACGATTTATGAATTTTTAATGGTAAAACTGTATTAAAAATAATAAAAGTGTGATTCGAATATTCCATTCTATTTCGTATAAGTCGGTTGGAGCCTATGAATGGTTCGCGGTAATGAATCCCTACTAAGCAATAAGGCAAGTATCGTTTTTGGATGTAAATTATTATACTTAAATGTCCACATGAATTGTGAAATGGAAGTTTGCCAAGTAATTCTAAAAGGTGTCTAAATTTTTTTTTACATTTATTAACATTTTATTAACATTTAAGGAGGAATGTCCATCAATGACTGCCGAAAAGGTGAAAAAAGCACTCAGGGTACACGAAGAACCGTTTCGATGCAGGATCAGATGGTTTCAAGAACATCTGATGGAAGAAGTTTACTTCTATACACCAACATCTGGCCCGTACATTCACCTAATATTGAGAGCCGGAGACGCTCATTTCGCAGTGGCTAGTATTAGGACGCAATATACTCCTACCGGACAATGGTGACTTGTCCAACCCAGAGAATTACAGACCATTAACTTGTTCAGAAATGCTGTATAAGATATTTACAGCTGTCCTAAGTGACAGGATTGTTCAAAGATTTGAGCCTTTGGAGAAAGATGTACGAACGACGTGGTTCGAAAAAAGTTGTATCAGGCTGCCGAGAGAACCTGCTAATTGACAGGTGCGTGCAAAGACGCAGCAGTCTATCAGCGGGTCCTGTCAATGGCCTAAATTGACTACTGGAAAGCTTTCGAGTCAACCTCTCATAGACTCTCATAGATCTGCCTGTTGGAAAGCATGAAGGTTCATCCATACATAGTGAAATGCATAGAGAGAATAATATCCCTTTGGAAAACTTGATTAACTATCTCATCTAGAAATTATCGCATGACAAGGAACAACGTCACTTGTGTCTTTGGCCGAACTTTGGATTCTAAGCGCTCATATTGCTCATTCCTATCGGTTTAATTCGTTACTCTTATTGCTAAAATGATAAGATTTGAACAAATATCTAGAATCATACTTTCTTGAGAAAAAAATTCTCTACCACTCTGCTCCATCCCAATTTAAAGATTTGCGCATGCCTAAAATCATGAACGAATAATTAAGAGAAAAGCTCTATAATTTTTTATAATAGTTTATTTAAGTTCAAAAATTCGATGTAAGAAAATTGCGCAAAATCTTCCTGGAGAAAGAGAGGGAAAACTTAGAAAAAATTTTGTAAAATTATAAATATATTACAGTATTATATTTACCAATAGAATAAAGAATCGTCATCATGGTAAATAACAGAGTATAAACTATCTCCATGTTTTGCAATTAGGAGAAAAACTGATTATCGCGTTGATGAAAAGGTTGTTTAACAATGTAATTAGTGCTCGTTATGTTGCTTTATTATATGTATCCTACAATTCTTATCTATATGTTATATTCAAGTTTGTTTTTGCGAGATATCTATATTTATACTTCATAAATCAGCGCAAGGAAAGGAATCGTATTACCACAGTCGACGCTATTTGAAAATATATTCAAGGCGTCATAAAAAAGCCAGAGAAAACATAAAATTTGTTAAATAAACCATTTTTATATACGAGCATTTTGAATCAAACTCATAATCACGAATATGTCCTCTTCTGAAAATTCCTTCAATAATAATTGAATCTTGATCTAAATTATTGAAATCCGTAGAAAACCCTGGAAATGAAATTTGTCTGCTCCCTGAAGTTACATTTACCTAAAAAAAGCTTTTAGACTTATTTGTTTTTCAGAAATACATTGTTATTCAACTCACATTTTTAACCACTAATCTGAAGAGCAGATAGCGTATATTATTTAAAAAATGATATCGTTGTAAATCATGCAACAACCCAATTCAATTAAAAACAGTTTCATTGAATCTTGATAAATAGTGGCTCATTTTGTTTTGTGAAAAAGTCTCTACAATCATAATCGATGACTTTTGCCAAGAATGATTTTTTCAGAATTGGCTGAATAAACAAATTATTTGTGATAGAATGCAACGAACAAAATTGTAGAGAATGTTTCCGAAAACAAAATGAGCCATTTTTTCATTAATATTGGATAAAAATTAAGTTATATTATAATCAGTATCAATGTAAATGTCCAAGTCAATCTCAATGTGCCGATCCCGAAAACCTATTAATTTATTATTTGCCTTACGTGTGGCTTCAATCGAATTTGTACAGAATCTTCGGAAAAAATAAATCGATATTGTTGAATTAAAAGTTTATTTGTTGATAAAATTGAACGTACATAATTTGCAGACAATTTGCACAAATGAGAATTTCCCCTGAAATATTGTTTGAGATTTTCTCCAAGATATCTTGGGGAATATTCCCTAAAATTTGAAGGAACTTTGTCCAAATTTTGCACAGAAAATTCCCAAATAATGACGTGCAATATTTCCTTAAGCTTTGGGAACCTTTTCCTACATAACTCAACCGAGATATTCAAGCAAATTTCCCCAATTTTTAGGAATATTATAGAGCGAGTTCAGACAAGTTATTGGCCTTTAATTCTCTGGGTCAGCAAAGTTGCCCATCTTTGAAAGGACCACTGTGCGTCCTTCCACAAAACCACTTCGAAACAGGCTCTTCCAAATTTATATATGAGGTGAAAATGTGGGTCAGATGCTGGTGGATTGAAGGAAACTTCTTCTGCCAGAACGTTTTAATACCATCTGGTAACGGAGCTGAATTGCTCTGTATGCCTTTTAATACATTTTTCACCTCCTCGGTAGTCAATTACTGTGTTGGAAGTCGCACATACAAGTGTTGTGAGCATTCAGTAAAAATTTAGGCGTGATCAAAGCAATACGTTTTATGGAGCCTCGTTTTTTGTAGAAACATTTTTTTTAACGGTACCAAATGGAGGGATCCGATTTATTCGAGCAACGAAAGAGCATCAAATTTCTTGTGAAACTTGCAAAAAGTTTCCGTTTCTGGATCATATTCGTAAATATACGATTCATCGCCAGTTACCAATTTAGAAGCATTTCGCTTTTTTTTCAGTCTTGACAGGAAGCAACTCGCCGCTCTTTCTGCTCGTTGGTCAAGACTTTTGAAACGATCTTGGCACACAATTTTCTCATGTGTAAATCCTCCTTCAGAATCGTCTATAAATTTTCTTTACTGATTTCTAGATCATCAGCAATCATCCGTGTGGTGATGCGACTGTCAGACAGCAACAAATCACGCACTTTTTTCACGTTCTCGTTAGCATAAGAGGTTTTCGGGCGTCCATCTCTCTCATTGTCTTGCACACACTCCTAACCTCCCTGAAACCGGTTCACCCACTTGAAAACTGTAGCATGTTTCATATTCGACGCCCCATACACAATATTCAACATTTATATGATTTCTGGTTCAGTTTTAGACGCGACTGGGACTCAATTCTCCTCCAGTTCGGCCTCCCACTACTCTGAGACCTTTTTAGTGGGCACTCACGAGTTTGCGCAATTCTGATCCCCTGCTTGCTGGCAACTCGCTGTGTATTTTCTCAAGAGTTTAGCAATTTTCCTTCAACTCAATCCTTAAGAGTCATTTGATCACACCAACTTGAAAGCATCAGTTGGTAAAGTTTGTCGCATCGCATACCAATGATGCACCAAAAACTGTTGCATAAACATTGGCAGCAAATGCAGTTTTTATTTTTCAAGGACCATTTTATGAAAGAATTTCACGGATAATTTTTTATTTTACCGATTTTATTATTTCATATATGTTATTGGAGCAATAAATATAAAAAAGGGATCTTCCTTAGATTGCGATAAATAATTTAAGACGTACGGCGAGACAATGATCACAACGTGAAAAACTACGTAAACGTGAACAAAGAATTATCCCATTTTTATGTTTACGGAACTTTTGGCGCCATGTTGGTTTGGCGTCACAACTTAAAATACCTGATGCTTATCCATAGCGCAAGTTCAGCGGCCGCCAAAATGGAAGATACTACTTTCCCCCAAGATGATGGCATTTGGCAGCATTATTTGTAGCGAGTCTGTCATGCGCTCTGGGAATTGACCGACGCGAAGCTATTTCCATTGAAATTACGTTTTTGTTACGTGCTAGTCACATGCGGTAGTGTTCTCAAATTTTGAAAAGTGGTTGATACAAAACATAAAATTAATACCAGGAGTTCGCTGAGGGTTAGTGTTCCAAAAATATTTGCCTTTTTAGCATAAAAAACTCACTGTTTTGATGAAAGTCTAGCTTTCTAGGTCAAAAAGTTAGTTTATTTTGCAGCAAACCTCACCTAAAATTTGTGAAACACACTCTAATTTGTTCAATAAATTTCACCTTTAATTGTTTCCATCTGCAATTATATATAAACTTAGGAGCATCTTCACAACAAAACACGTCTACCAAGACGGTATACTTGGAGTATCGCCTTCAAACTGCTAGGAAATTACTAAATTCTAGTCAAAGAAAACGGAAGGCTCCGTCATCTTTTAAGAAACCAAAAGCAAAAAGATTCAAGCCAACTCCACATTTTTAAGGAATTCCGCTTGAATTTGACCAATGGTAGGGAAAGGTTTGAAATAATATCTGTGTTTAACTACGGTGCCCTTTAATTTCAAAATAAAATAATTCATCAACATTTTTATATTCCAGCGGTTTGGCTTGAAATATAAAACAGCAAGCGACGATAATAAAAATGTGATATTCAAGGAGATAGGTCTCATGTGGCCGAATCGTCAGGAAGAGATTTTCTGCAATAAAGAAGGTGATGCGCAAATGTCAATGACAGACATATTAAAAAAATATGACAAGTTCATAGACTACAGCGGTAAATTTCTATGAATTTTTAATGTTGTTCTTTCGTCACATTTTACTTCAATATTTTATAAATATATATTCTATTATTAAAAAGTTTGAATTTGAAATTATTGTTACAGATTGAAAGATCATTTTTCTCTCACTTTATCCTCATGGGGATTTTATTGGAAATTTCTCTGAAACGTATGTTCAACGAATATTGAAGGTTACTGAAAACGGCGATGTAAAACAGTTCATTAAGTGACTTCGAAGATCTCAATGGTAAAGTATTGATCATGCATATAAACAAATTTATTATTATGCAAGGAAGAATCTAAATAAATCAGGACAGCGACAGGAGAAAATATTTCCGAATTCAGGTCTAATTCGATTTGTTAATGTAAGTTTTATTATGTAACAATGTAAGCTGTTTCAAATAATTTAGTTATAAAAAATTGGAACGTAATATGCTCTAGGCTCAAGACGACATGCTGAATGCCACAAAGGCATTTCTCGTTTGATGTTTAGTATGTTCCAGCATTAAGAAATTTTTATAACTTTGTGACCGGTTGAATAATGGAATAGGAAGGTGTGACGCAGCAGGGATGCTGTGCCTCGCTAAAAACAACTGTTAAACCTCCAATTACAGGATCCTTCCGTTCTAACAAAGTATGAAAATCTTTAAAATATTATAAACTAGGTATGATTTCGATTTTGAGCGTCTGGCGGATGACTTTTATTGATTTAGTAGGCAACCACTTTCAAAATTAGACGCAAGATATTAGACATTAGAGTAAGAGTGAGAGGCTAACACGCCCTTTCGCGGCAAAGGAGGGAACTGTCTTTTCCCTTGTAAGGACACACCTATGCAGTGAGTGTGTCCATTGCAGGCTATGCAAGGTACGTTTCATCCGTCGACATATAGTACTGGACCATCAGCTGCGACCGTCAGAGGTGAAATAGGGAATTGAAAGGGAGGAAAAATCGAGAATGTCGACCTGTCTTTTTCTAAGCATGGTGATTGGTTCCACTCATCTTCCATCTGTTTTCATCAGAGAAGGATCAATCCACCAATCGCCATCCTTAGAAAACGATAGGTCCACTTTCTCGATTTCCTCTCTCTTTCCATTCCCTTTTCCAGTGACGGGCGTGGCTAGCGGTCACATACTATGTCGATGCGTGATCGTCGATTGTTCCATCTCGTCAGCAGAGCAGCAAAAGGCACAAGCGAGTGTAGCTGAGAGCCGCGAGAACAGCTTCAACTAAACTCGACGCACGCACCTCCCTCCACCGAGTTTCTGCCAACCCTCTCTGCGCGACTCCCAGGCAACGCCCACGAACCCTTTCCGGTGAAAAGGCGCGCTCCAGCCAAAAACGACAGTGTGTTCAGGGCTGGAGACCAACTAAACACTCAGAGAATAGACTGAGTTGATTCAACAAAACAGTTTGCTCAACCCAATTTGTTTGTTGAAACTAAAAAATTTGGTCAGCGCAAGCTTTGTTTTTTTGTTTCTGCGACAGAAGGCAGTGTAATGTCCCATTGAAGTACTCGACGACTTAGTGTCGTAAGGTGCGGTATACTTAGCAATTCCAAGCAAAATAAACTTCTTTGATTTGGCCGGGTCATTGAAGGTGGTCGGGATTTCCTGCAAGCTCAGCGAACACTGGTTTCTGTTCTCCATAAATACGAAAGTTACGTTTTTCTCTTAAAACGTTCTTCAGCAATCCATGACTTTTGCTCTTTGGAAACCGTCTCGATAACAAAGTCATGACGGTTCATAACGTCACTGAATTTTGCATCTCGGTAGACGGAATTGTGCACCATTACTTTCCTTGGCATCTCATTCACATCTTACGAGATACAATGTACCAAAAGTGTTTTCAATATTTTTTTCTGAGACGATATTTATGAGGACTTCTACTGTCAGCGGTAGAAGTGAGCGTGTTTCCCCCTTCTCTATAATGAACCTGACGAGATTTATCTTCGGGATTTCCGTTAAATTTTTAGCGTTTGTAGGATTGGTGGATAATCGTCTGCTACGACGAGAAATATTTGTGTGATGCTGTCAAAGGCGCATATATTTAGCAACGAGTATTGGTTTTTATCAAACTTCACACTCTGTAATAAAAAATAAAACTAAAATATTTCAAGCCAAAATAAAACACTTGAATCCCAATATAAGTATAGCACCCTTCCACTTAAGAAATAAACTATTTTTACCTGAAGTTTACCGCAAGATGCATTTTTCATAATAGCAACTTTTGATCAATTTTCTTGTGAAAGGGCATCGAAGGTGCGGATATTATTATCAATGTAACGAGGCATTTTTCCTGATTTTCATCTGGACATTACAGATTCTTCCAATTTTCTTATCTTTGCTCTTTTTTTTAAGTTCCTTTGACAAGCCCTCTTCAGTTTTCTGCATCCCTTGTTGCCAAAATAGCGAGCGCGCTATTGTCTGTGTTGCATTTTGGACAAAGTTGTCGGTAATGGCTGTCCAGGGATACGCTTAATGTGCCATCAATGAAGACAATCATGTTGTATAAGCTGCATGTATATAATGCATTCAATTCTTCAGGTTAACAGTCGTTCTTCAAAGGGATCTCTTTTTGGAGAATTACTCCGTCCAAAACATCCAGTGGTCCGCCGTCAATTCCCATTACTTCCATTGATGACTTAAGAGATTGAGAAACTGAAAGAAATTGTCATTCTGCTGCACTCACGTTGTGAACGCATCCTTCATCAGCAGAAATGGATATTTCTCTGGCAGTGATTCTCTTCTGACGAGAACCAACAATATGCATGTGTTCCGTGATATATTTCTCAACGTGTAATTTCAAAAAATCATCTAACCTTATCGGAAGGCATTCTCCGTCCAATAAAACTTTTTTTATATTTTTTAATTCACTTTCGCAAACAGCACTGGATGCAGGGAAAGGGCTATATCCAAAACTGTCTCTATCGATACAAGACCACGAAGTATAGTATCGCATATCCTTTCACATGAGTTAAAGTTAACGCGTTAACATGAGTGCTGCTTTGTGTTCCAGCTACGCGTTGCACTTCCTGATCTATTTCTTTAGCACATTGCAGCCACTTGCTTGTAAAATTTGTTGGTTCTGCTTCCAAGATACTTTCGCTATCCTTTAAATCAGCCAGTTTTGTATATTTTGCAACTTCTTCGGGTTCTTCCTCTGGTTCATCAGGATGAAGCATAGATCTTAACTCTTCTCTCATCTTTCGACACTGTTCCACCGTCGATAGGACACCTAGCTGAGAACAGAAAAGCTTCTAATATTTTCTCTGCAGTTTCCGGATCTGGTACCGTGATTAATAATCTAAACTTTGGTTCATAAAAAACTTGGACAGTTTGTGATTTTACTTCTTTGAGTAAGTCTGTGTAAGTTTTGATAAACTAGGCGACATCGATTCTAATATAAATGCGAGGGAATGCTGATGCCTCACATCCCTTCACGTACTCGTCTATCGTCAAATAACCTGCAAAAGCTCTCACTGCTCCAGTCAGTATCGCTTTCCCGGCATCACTGACAAATTCCTTTGGGAATGATTTTAAAGTTGAACCCCACTCTGGGCACCAAAAAGATACTTCATTGGCATTATGGCTTGCAGTGATCATTTGACACGCAGAGAAGTGTCCTTCTTCATTATTTTTAACCGCTAAATATAGGAATAGAGGTCTCGATTAACTCCCATCTGAAAGAATTATGGGCCCACACATAGATGCAGATGCATCGGCCGCAATACAGGGCGGTTTCCTGTCTGCATAGTTGTTGAACAACTGACGCTGAAAATGAGTCCACTATATGACAAAAGGACGATCCGTTCCAATAAAGTGAATTGTATGAGGCATTGTGAATCGTTTCATCTTTTCGATGGCTCGTAATGGAAATGTATCGATATGCTCTGTAGCTTGCAGATCGGATTTGACCCTCGTCAACACTTCTCGACTGTACAAATCGGCAGGTTCATCATCTCCAGTTTCCACTTCTTCTGCAGCTCTGTTGATTCATTACATCTGTACGGACTTCCGTCGCAATTCCTGACCGATTTCTTATTGAATTGGTTCCCTTAAATAGATTTTACTACACGCCACTTTGTGGCTGCCCCTGAACACTTCACAATCAAATCGGATGTCATTGTCACCAAAATCGGTAATCATGAATTTGAGTGTACTGCTGCATTGGCAATTACCTGGAAAATAAAAAAAAAAGAAAGTATGTAATAATGATAAATATCATCGGAGTCCCACTGCGGGTCCGTAAATCGAGCCATCCCCACCCCCACCAATTCCCGATTCAATTCGAGACTTTTTATTATTGTGCAATTTACGGCCTTTCATTCCTATTTTATGGGCGTACACAAAATTTATAGGTTTTTAAGTTTCATCAAAACAAAAAATTCAATTCCAAAAAACATTCCCAATATATGAAATAAACTTTATTTTAATTACAGAATTGAAAGTTAAAATTTTTAAAAGTGCATCAAAATTTGCGGCTATCGTGACAGCCGCAGAAGTTGACCAGTTTTGAGAATGAGGTTTCCGAGATAAAAAAGCTTCCCAAAGCGGCCAAAAATTATTTTCTTAATGCTCACCCTGGTAAGTATGAAAATATTAAATTAAAAGATCAAGCAATGAATTTATAATGGTTAGTCATTTTAAACAAAAATAACTCCTACTAGTTCAAGCATCTGGTAAATTGGTGCCGGATAAAAACCGCAGTAAAGTATTTATTGAGAAACCTTCCTTAAAGGATCTTCTGACGTATCAAAATCAATATAACAGATCAATTGCCAAATTGCTATTTTTTCTTACATTTTCAAAAGTTACCGTTGCCAGGAAAGATGATTCTCATTTCATTATAAAAACCTGCTATCTCTAATGGGTTTCGCGTTCTAGTATTTCAGAAAATCCCTATATTTTTTAATTTACAGCGCAAAATCACTAAGTTTCAAAAAACACCATGACTTTTGAACCTGATTACTAAGACCTCTCAGTTGACAATTTTTGCTTTTTTTAGAGGCAAAAAATGGGAGTTTTGTTTTTTTACATCCTCATCAGAGAAGGTACACCGACTCAAGATATAATTTTTCCAAAGTATTTGAGAGCGAAAGAAAGAAAACTTGTCAAATATCCCGGGTTTTGCGTGATCTTCGGATCAATTCATGTTTCTGGCTGGTACAGTTTCGAATGCTTGGTAGATAGGTTGAGAGAAAACAAGTTTTACATGATGATCGACGAATTATCTCGTGAAAGCTCTGTTAAAGGCTTAGCCATTATCACAAGAATATTCAATGGAGATAGTGCTCAAGACGAATTTCTTCGGAGCAAAGAGACTGCAAAGACCGACACAGATTACATGTACAATTTTATAGTAAAATACTTTAATGAAAATCAGATTCCATACAAAACAAATTGTATAGGTTTTGCTGCAGATGGTGCTTCTGTAATAGTGAGTAAAAATCATTTGGTGTCGGTGAAACTGAAACTAGATATTCGATTCTTGTTCACTCTGAAATGCATTTGTCATTCTTTCGCTTTGGTCGCTTCTAACGCTAGCGAAAAGATTCCAGACGATGTGGAATTATTTATTAGACTCGTGTACTGCTACATGCATCATAGATCCAAAACACTTTTTGAATTTAAAGAATTCCAAACTGTTTTGAATCTGAACCCCGTAAGTTGCTTCATCCGTGTCAAACGAGATGGCTCTCTTTGTTACTAGCCGTTATATGGAACGAGAGATTAGCAAGCAGAAGCCCATCTATCAATTTTTTCGAAGGCGGCTAGTAATCTAGTGATTTTTTCGGCAAAATGAGTTTCAGGGAGAATGAAATTTCGGACAAGTGAATACCTACCTGAACACTCAGGGTATCGATCAGATTCAGTACAGAAATCAGCACAAGTTCGTCAAGTTAGAAGACATCTATTGCGGTCCGGGTGTAGCAATTTCGCTTCATTAAATTGAAAACCTTGAGGCTAATGACTTGGAACATTTGACATTTCTAGATATTTTGACCAATTGTGTGTTCGCATAGCCGAACTGTAGTAGGACTCCGATGCCTGAAGTCGATCGGACCTCTCTTTATACCACGTGAGATAGACAAAGACGTGCGATCGAATTTGAAACGGAAATTTCGAAACCTCTCTACCTATCAAGTAAAGTAGACAGAGAGGGGTTGCTAGTTTCAAAACAATAAAAGTATGAGTTGTCGTTTGAACACCATCAGAATCTCTTTGTCTAACTCATACGACAAAAAGAGAGGTTTCGAAACCTTCTATTCGAATACGATCACACCTCGTTGTTTATCTCACATGGTAGAAAGAGAGGTTTGATCGGCTTCAGGCATCGAAATTCCAATGCTGCACGTAAAGTGAGTACGCACAATATGTTTCGAGAGCTTTATGCGCATGTTTGGTTTAGTGTACAATCATTTTCAATTCATATTTCTTAGTGAAATTCATAGAAATTTATATGATTAATGTTTAATTATTCTAATAAATTTTCGAACAAATATTTTTATTATTTTATTTTTACGGATAAAACATTTCTCATAATAAATTATGGAAACGAATTCAATTAACAACATTTTTAAAAAGAACTAAAAGTAGTAACACATGTTAGTAAATAAAACTGATAAAAATTATCATTAATGGCAATGGTCTAATTATTGAGGGATCACCTCGAATGAATTTATCATGTTTTTCTCGCTTACTCCTCGCAAATATACTCTTTCGGAATCCTAAAAAAATAGGTTTATTATATTTAGTATATTTCAGAAATTGTAATTTTAGCCATAACATAATACAAGAATTCAATCTCATGCGAAAAACAATTTTTTAACTAGTACGATGAATTTCCTGAGGTTTGAGGTTTTGAAGGGATCGAACGGAAATTTTTTAAATTGTTTCCGAAGAAGAATGGATGGGATATTGACGAAAGACTGAAACCTTGGCAACCATGATAAATTTACTTTTTATCATTATTTTGTAATATTTTAATACATTTTTTTGATTGAATTAATGGTGTGGAGGATTGTCATTTACACACTTTATTTCAAAATAGAAGCAGATTTTGCGTTTAGAGCCTACTGGAGTTTCCAGGACTTCATTTTCGGTCAATGGAGTAACTATGCGGCTTTCTGTGTTTATTTTTGCCCGTACTTTTTGGCGATTGCGAGAATGATATACGTATATTCCAGCCAAATAATTGCAACTCTCCAGTATTGCAAAGACGTCGCCATTAAATGATAATACGATTTGTTCTTGGGTTGAAACGGGCCCATAGACCTTCCTTGATAAGAGTACTTTAATTGGTACATCTGCAGGAAAAGTGTATCTTCGAAGCTCGTATACCCGGTTCCGATTATTATATGGAGTAAGCCGAATGAGTTCAAGTTGGTGAAGACCATATTCACGTCCGTTAGGAGAAGCAATAATGGTAGTCGGTAAAGCTATATTCCTGGCAGGAGGAGACCTGGACCTGGTATGAATAGGAGGCTTGGCAGGCGGAGACCTAGACCTGGCAGGAAGAGAACGCTCGGCAGAAGGATACCTGGTAAGAGAATGTTGTATGTCAGAAGAAGAAGAAGATGAGCTGCGTTGAGGAACACCCGGAATTGGGGCACCATTAGGGAAACAGTCAAACTGTGAACTTAACCCTGCAAGAAGAAACAAAATCTTACATTTTTGTTAAGCAACTTGGTATATCATGATCTCCTAGCGGCAACATTGGAAAAGTATTATTTTTTCTGTTTATTTACAGAATGTATTGCGCTTTTATGCACGCATGCACAGAAATTCTGCAATTCGTTTTTTTATTCATTGACGTTCGGAATATGTCTGAGAAACATCAAGATGATCCGACAAAATCAAGAATTTTGGCAGATCGATTAAGAAAAAAATGTTCCTACTGCGCTGGAACATTCTCATCGCGCGCTGGGCACTCATCTGGCTTTGCTCACAAGTTTGAGTGCGCCTGTGGCGCACAACTATTGTTTCTCGCGCTTCGTGCTCGATAATGTATTTACCACGCGCTACGCACTCGGTCTTTGTATTTCCCCCACATTTGATGATTGTGAATTCTCTTTTCTTAAAGCTCTTTCGGTTTTAACCAACACATTCTTATCACGTATCTCGTGCTTCGCACTCGATTTTGTCCAAAATGTGAACTTTTCTACATTATGTTCAACACGATTATAACAAATGGTTCTTATACTTATTTCTGTGCTTCGGGCTGTTACTGCTTATTCAGATGTTTCAAAGTAATGTACAAATTTTATTTTTTATGATAACTTTAATATTTGCTCCTCATTTTGCACTAATTTTTATTTTCAGCTACCCCAAAAAATCTATCATTTCAATAAATTCATATTATCACAATTTACGATATGCATTGGTATTGATGCAGTGGTTCTAATCTAATTTGTAGATCTTTTTTGGTACAACAGCTTTTGTTTTTTCATCTCTTATGTCGTTTTTCCCGAAATTCAATTTTTTTATTTTCAATCTTATTTGTTAATAAAAGAAAATCTACCCGTCATTTCCAAAAATCATAAATAACGAATGTGTAGATCCTTTTAAGGTGAACAACTTATGTTTATTAACTTTTTTCGTATATTGTTTCGTTTTTGAAAAAAAAATATTTTTTTACTTTTGATGTTACTTTTTACGATTAAAACAAAAACTACGCGTCACATAAAAAAATTACTAATGACAAATTTGTAGCTCTTTTTTGGATGAGCAACTTTTGTCTATTGATTTTTTTATGGCTAGTGTCCTTTGTCCAAACAGTTAATATTTTAATTTTTAATTTCATTTTTTACTAATAAAACCGAAACCACGCGTTTCATCAAAAAATAATTAATAACAAATGTATAGATCTTTGTGAAGTGCAAAGCTTTTGACAATGACTTTTTGTTCGTACCTTACGTCATTTTTCCAAAAAGTTTAATTTTTTTATTTCTAATTTTATTTTTCACGATTAAAACAAAAACTACGCGTCCTATCAAAAAGTGATCGGTAGCAAATTTATAGTTATTTTTGGTATGAATAATTTTTAAATTCTCATCTTTATTCGTATCTGGTATAGTTTAACCGCAAAATGTAATTTTTTATTTTTCATTATTTTTTGTGTGGTGAAAATTTGAATTTTCGATTTTTCAAGAAAATTGGAAACGTTATTGTGATAATCTTGTAGGGTGTTTAAAATGCAACGTTTTTCATCTTCTTAAATTTTTTCATATCGTGCGTTGTTGGGCCTAAAATGTTAATTTTCGTTTATTTTTTGGAATTTTGTAAATGCTATAACTCCGGAATTTTGTTAATGAAAAACGACAGAAGGATAAATTGCTCGCCTTCTTGTGTACTACTAATAACCATACACAGCATTTTTAAATCCTGAAAAAAGTGGTCTTAAACATTTTGAAAATGCTTGAACTTTTTGAATTTTTATCCAAAATGGCTCGCTAAGGAACTTGGCCTTCATCTTAGGACATTTGAAGTGCATAGCAAAGGCGAATCCAATCTGTCAATTCCTTCGAAAGTTATAGGGCTAAAAACTACAAATCTACAGACAGTCGGACACATTCGTAAAAACCTGTTTCTCGGATTCAGGGGGTCTTAAAACGGGGACATTTGACAAAATAGGGGGGGGGGGGGGGGTATATTTCACACAAATCTGATACCTTCTCTGATGATAATCGGTCAAGCGTAAGAATGCAGGCGGCCACCTTTCAACTACAAAACCTCGATTTAAACCGTCTGTAATTTTTCTTTTTAAGGGGGTCATCCCGTGTCACGGTTTCAAAAAATCGATTTTTTTTGTGCCTAAATCCAATCTGGAGCATGTATAGAATATACTGGTGAAGTGATTTTCCAAAATTCGAAGTCGTTGGAAAGTTACAGCAGTAAGAAGTTAATGTGATAAGAGCGCGCGGCCGACCGCTTGACGGGGCGAAAAACGATAGCTATTGTGTACCTTCGGATTTGTACCAGAGGCCGATTATATACACACGCAGATATAAGCACACATATTCAGAGGGTTTTGGCTTTATAGTCAGCGGCGTAACAGCTGTAACAACCGAACTTTCAAACGCGTTTTTCTGGAAACTACATTTTTCAAAATGGCGGCCATGATTTCTCAAAAACGGATCAATCGATTGCTTTCAAATTTTAATGGTACATTCAGGACCCGTACGGCTATCGCCGGAACTAGGATTTTTGAAAAATAGTGAACCGTTTTTTTTCCTAAAAAAACAGTAGCAAAAAATCATGAAATTTTGGGTCTTAGTGTTTAAAAGCATATAAAAAATTGAATTTGCAAGATTTTCAAACTATCCTAGTTCCGGCGATAGGCATCCACCCATAGATTAACATACAATTTTGTTTTTTGATTTCGGATGAGCCACTCTGACAGAATCATGGTCGCCGTTTACCTACCTTTTTTATGTGGTTGCCATTCGCTCAATACAAATCGCGATCAAGATCATATTTTTGCATTTAAAAACTCAGAGTTACTACTAAAGACTGAATAAATATATAGTAAAAATTTGGAAGCTCTGTGCTTCTTAATTTCGCTACAAAAAATTTCGAAAAAACATTTTAAAAAAGGCTGTCACACAGGATGACCCCCTCAAGTTTCAATAGGCATATAAGTTATATAATTAACATAATTAAAATTCTTGAATATTGAAATTCCTTGCAGCCAAAATCCAAGTTTTCGTGATGATGCATGTAGTCTCAACGTACTGTCTGGTTCCTTAATTCGGACAAATTCTTAATTAAGGTTTTTCGAATTCCATTTTTCATAATGCATACATTCTTTAATTCCTCATACTAAATTCAGACTAAATTCCTAATCATTGCGGATAAGTTCATCTAGAGTTTGGAAAAAAATAGAAATTGGTTCAAAGTGCGAATTACGTGGGACAAATTGTTATTTGTGTGTGTTTGTGCATGTGTGTGATAAAATATAATATAGGATCATATTCACCAATAGAATTGAGGATGACCATCCAGGTGAAGACCAGTGAATAAACGATCTCCATTCTTTGCAATTAGGAGAAAAACTGATTAAAGCGTAATGACGAATTTGGTTCCAAGTGTAACAAGGGATTATTCAAGTGCTTCATTACATTATATAATAAAACATGTAGTCCTTATCTCATTAATTATACACAAGGAAATTTTATTCATTAAAGTTGACCCAATTAGTTCGGTAAATGTAGGACATTATCGTACTCAGATAAAGTTTACAGTTATTTTAGGATTTGATACAAAACAGAGCTATGAGAAATACAAAGCTTAATTTCGTGTGATATCAACTATTTACTCCAAAGATAGAGTAGATTGCAGAATTTGTTCAGTGTTTTCCCCTTTTATTAGGAGTGGAATTACACAACAGTGAAGTAAAATAAGAGCGCTAGAGATGTCAACATTCTCAGGTCTGAAGTTTAAAGCCAAGTCCCCGTAGAAACTTGAAAGTAATTTTAGAGGCGCATGAATATACTCCTCCAAATTCCATAATACCTAAGTTTTATTTGACCAAAAATCAAGTTGCCAAACAATCATTTATTATCATTTTTATTTTATCGAATTGTCACCTCACATAACCTTTATTTGTTCTGACTACCAATTATCATAATTTCTGTTATACCGACTTCTCATATGCCATAATTTTCGTATTTTCGAATTCTTATTCACCATAATACTTTTCCCAATTTCTATTCGACATGAATGTCATTTTTCCGAATTTTCACATAACCTAATACTCATTTGGACGAATTTCTATTTGTCATATTTCACATTTATCCGAATTATCATTTCATTAATTTAATTTTCCCGAATTTTCATTTATGCTAATGTCTAGGTATCCGAACTGGCATGAGACATAATTTCCATGTCACAAAAAATTTCATTTGTCCTACCAGACTTCCGTTCAGTTTCGAAGCAGTTGTTTCCCATCTAGATGCATTTAGTCTGGCCGGTAAGTTAGGTGAAGATGGCGCTGTGAAACATTTCCTACGATAACTATTTCTATGGTCAAGGGAATCTTTGATTGATTTTTTAACAGAATACACTGCAAGCGAGTCTAAATTAACTGTACTTTTAATTGGTTTCTTACATCGGTGTAAGTTATTCACTCATTATGTCTGCCAGTAATTTAAAATTTATATTTCCTAAGTTTCAATTCATATTTCGGAAATGAAGCAGTCATCCAGTTCTAGCAGTGCTTCGCTGGAAGAGAGACGACAGGTCGCTAAAGATGAACATGCAGCAGACCCTGATTTCGCAGTACCCATGTCTGTAGATCAATCTTTTTCTTCTTGTATAAATTCAGATTGAGATGCAAAAGAGACGTCAACCGAACCAAAGGAAAATATTATGTCACTAAGGCTTGCCTCAGCTCTAGACACTGCTAAAGTAAGTGACAGACAAGCCTCACGTATTTTAGTGGCTGCCTGCGAATCTTTCGGCATCGATCCTAATAGTGTTGTCGTCAGTCGATCTTCAATTCGCAGGTTTCGAGAAGAATTTCACGCTCAGTGCGCCAAAATCATCCAACGAGTGTACGGAAAAGTTACGGACAAAGCATTTATCGTGCTCTGGGACGGAAAATTACTTCCATCCCTAACAGGGCAAGGAAAGGTTGATCGATTGCCCGTAAATGTTACTGCTGAAGACAACGAAATTCTGCTAGGAGTTCCCGAGCTGTAGAGTGGATTAGGACAGGATGAAGCTGAAGCTGTTTTTTAATGCCTTTAGAAATGGGATTTTACTCGCCTTATACAAGGAATTTGCTGCGATACGGAAGCAGCTAACATTGGTGTGCGAAACGGTGCCTGTACTTTACTGGAAAAGAAAATTGGGAGGCATCTTTTATATTTGATGTGCAGACATCATATTCCAGAGATTCTCCTGAAGAGTGCATTTGAAGTAAAGTTCGGGAAAATAACAGGTCCATCCGTTCCTTTCTTCAAAAAATTTCAGGATGAGTGGGCCAGTTTATATTCCCAGAACTACGAACCTGGAATCAACGACCCATATGTAAAGAAAGCCCTAAAGAATAAGGAAGAAAATATCCTGATCTTTCTCATGGAGAAACTGAATGACGATTACAGCCGGGAGGACTACAGGGAGATCCTTGAGCTGGCGGTAATATTTTTGGGCGGCATCCCAAAGCGTGGTATTTTTTTTCGTCGTCCAGGTGCTATGCATCAGGCAAGGTGGTTGGCAAAAGCCATTTACTGCCTGGCAATTTTCCTGCTACGAAAGGAATGCCTTATTTCTCCAGCGGAAGAATCCTTCGAAAGCCCAGGAGCTTGTTTGCAATTTTAGTCATGAATGCAACCTTCTCAAGGAAGGTGCATTTTAAACATCTGGCCTACCGGGTTTAATTCTTAGAATGAAGAGACCTTTGAAAAACGATCAGCGTGTTTCGAGCTTCTATTACGAACACAACTTCCCTGAGGAAGATATATTTTAAACACTTGTACTATTACCAATGCCATCAATCACTATTTACTAAATAAACTGATTTTAATTGAAAGTATACTTGTGCAAACAAATTTTTGTTTGCAGGTGTGATGCCAGAAACGTTACAATGATCGTACTTTTGATGGGGTATAGTCAAAATGCTTAATACAACTGATTAGCTAATTTTAATTAAATCATTTTTATGGCAGTAGCATTTTTTCCTATCTACATCAGGGTTACACTCCCCCATAGGAAAATTATTTCAAGTGAACCATTATAAACCTATAACATGTTTCAATAAAAAATATTTATGTGAGGCATTTCTTTATTTCTTCCCGGAAATGAATGGCTGGGACATTGAAAAACAAATAAAGCCTTGAGAACCATAACACGTTGACTTTTTATTATTATTTTTTATATTGCAGGTTATTTGAAAAATTTCGGATCACAAAAAATTTTATATTTTTTGACATTTTCATGTAATTGAATTAATGGTGTAAAGAGTTGTGACTTATATACTCTATTTTATGAAATACGCCGATTTTCCGAGAGGGGCCTACAGAAGAGTCCTCGATTTCATTAGCGGTCAATGAAGTAGTAGTGCCGCTCTCTATGTTTATTTTTGCCAATTTTCTAGAATGATACTAAGGAATATATGTATATATTCCAGCAAAAAATGACTACTCATAAATATTGCAAAGACGTCACCATCAAATATTGATAATACAAATTGTTTTGGGTTGGCATAAGCCCATAGATACCACGTGCTCGGAGTATTTTAACTGGTTTATCTCGAGGAAAAGTGTATTTTCGAAGCTCGAATACCTGATTGGGGTTTTTGAGGGGAGCAAGCCGAAAAATTTCAAGTTGGTCAAAACCATATTCATGTCCATCAGAAGAAACAATAAACACGGTAGATGGAGCTATACGCCTGGCAGGAGGACACCTAGACCTGACATGAAGAGGAGACTTGGCAGGAGAAAGATTACTGGCTGGAGAATGTTGTATGCCAGTAGAAGAAAAAGCTGAGCTGCCATGATGGACACCAGGAACAGGGCGCGCCATTAGGCAAGCGTTCGAACTGAGTTCTTAAATCTTCAGCATTAGGATTAAGATCAGCCACTTTAAATTTTTTACAGAATTTGGTTTCCGGAAAATTCAACTAGAGTTGAGAAAAAATAGCAATTGGAATGAAGTGCGGATTACGTCAGACAAATTTGTATAATGAGACTTGTGAAACCCGTTTTTAAAATGAAAGATAGAATATATTATTATATTCACCAATAGAATTAAGGATGATCATCCAGGTAAACGCCAGCGTATAAACGATTTTCATTGTTTGTAATTAAAGGAAAAACTGATTATTGCGTTGATGAGGAATTTGGTTTGGAATGTAATTAGTGATTATGCGATTATTGGAGTGCTTCATTAAATTATATAATTTATTCTGTAGTCGTTATCCGATTAATTATAGTCAAGATTGTCTTTCTGACATATTTATATTTCATCATTTAGTGCAAGAAGTCTTAGACCAAGCTTTTGATTCTTGGGGCTTTTAGTTTTCATTCTTACTGATTTCGTTTGTTATTTTTATTGCTAAAATGAGCAGATGTTAATAAATACCTAGAAGCTTATTTTCTTAAGAAAAAAAATTTACCACTCTCCCTATACATTTTCTAAAATTTGCTTAATGCCTAGAATCATCAACAAATAATTTAAAAAATAAAAAAAATAATATTTCACAATAATTTATTTATTTTCAAAAATTATATGTAAAAAAATGGTCGACAATCTTTTTCTCCAGAACAAGGCTTTCATTTGATAAAATAGAATGGATGTTTGCGGACAAATTAAGCTGCAGGTCGCAATTCTCAACCGATTCACTTTTTCCGTTTTTTTCAATCACACAGTTCAAAGTGTCTAATAAAAAAAAGGTTTTTGACTTTTTATTTTGTTCATTTAATAGTATATTGTGCTACAAGTTGAAAAAGCGAGAGATTTAGAACGAGTGTGAAGTTAGCTACCCGAGCGGAGCGAGGGTGGCTATCACACGAGTTTTAAATCGTCGCTTTTTCAATGTGTGGGACACGATACTTTTTCTATAATTTGTTTAAAAAGTGCTAGTTTTTGTTTACCTGTTTTTTGTGTAAAAAGAAGGCGATTTTTTGTCGATTGACGCAACAATAACACCGTATTTTCGGAGAAACTGACGGCGTTTTTAGGTTAGGGACGGAGTCGGAAAATAGAATTAGGTTGGCTGTGCACGATGCACAAGCACGCCCGAGGCATCACGAACACACCCGGAGTAACACGAAGTAGTTTGCACTTTATTTACTTTTTCCACTGTGCCTCACTTTTGTCACTACGTCCATTTACTTTTTCCACTGTGTCCGTCCACTTTTTTCACTGTTGCCCAGAAAGGTCGGCACTACGCATGCGCCACGTCATCGACCAATAATCGGTCACTTTTTACACCAAAAACAGGTGGAAAAACTGGCACTTTTTCGCAAATTATAGAAAAAAATAATTATTCCATGTAAATAACTGGTGGAAGCCTCGGTGGCTCAGATGATAGCGCGTCGGACTTCCATACAGGAGGTCTGGGGTTCGATCCCTGAGCCGGGTACCAATGAAAATTTTTTCATGTAATTTTACCGGGGCTTCGGTGGTTCGGAACCCAGCTTAAACTGTAGGCACCCTCAGAAAATGCTGGCATCGTACCAAGGTGGGGCTTCATGTCGAGGGGAATGGCCTTGGAGGTCGAAGCCGATTCTGTGAAGACTCGAAAATGAGTCAGCGTTCTTCTTGCGCTTGGGGACTTCTACAGGAGGCCTTGCGAGCGAGGTTTATTGTCCACAACACAACTCGCTAATGACGTATTCTTTTGTGATGGTTTATTGCTTTATTGCTTCAGCGAAAGGAGAAAATTGCGGGAAAGCCCAAAACCAAAAAAAAAAAAAAAAAAAAAAAAAAA
>CAKNXH010055706.1:57426-87893 GCA_932178445.1 Andricus quercusramuli
AAAAAAAAAAAAAAAAAAAAAAAAAAAAAAAAAAAAAAAAAAAAAATCATGTCTATCTAAGCGAAATCACGCGGTGGAAGCCATCGCTTTGATTTCAGTTAATGCGCAAGCAATAACAACAATACGAAAAAAATAACCCACGTAACCGAAGACTAAACTACTATGGTTAGGAGCAACAACTAGCGAATGGAGGAATACCCCAATAAGAATCTTACCGCGAAGTTACACGCACTGATTCGACTTATATAACCATATAATCCAAAAAAAAAGAAGAATAAATCACTTCTAGAAAGGGGTCGAGCCAGGCAATTCGTCGGATGGAAACAAATCGACAGGATTTCAGCAGGAATCGACATCCTCCATCGCGTGGCCCGCCGAAATATTAAAGGGAGTTACCTCGTACATCTTTGATGCTGGAATCTATAATTCCTAAAGCCGGTACAAATTTATCCAAAAGAATTACAGGTCCAAATCAATTCAAGGTTCAATCCAATTAATCCCAACAATGTTGTCTTTATGATAAACGAAAGGCGTGGAAAATGCTCACAGTCGGTGACCAAGAACGAAAGTGACAGATTCATGCGACGCACCAAGATCGTGAACTCGAAGGGTGCTCGCATGAAGGCGCGTTCACAAACATTAAGTCACAGCGCAACTACCGGGGAACCTACGAACTAATTTAATCACTATCTAGTACAATTAATCTATCTCCATCTAGTCTGTGATGACAAAATAATTTTTCTGTATCAGACGATTTAACTTTGATCGATATTGTAGATTTTCATTATTCACAGTATGTGTGATTGGATTTCTCAACGGATCGATAATTACCATCTCCGAAGATATTACAGATTCCTATTTAAACATTAAAGTATTTTTAAAACTGAACTCTTTTGCTGAAAATTCGTCCTTGTTGGTTGAAAATTTATCTCTTCTGGTACAAATTGAATTTTTTATTTAAACATGCAACCGTTTTGTTTTAAATGCAACTTATTTCGACTTGAAATGGTGGGGATTGAAAACAATTAAATATTTACTTCAATTAACTTGAAAATTAATAACAAATAATGTAAAACTGTCAATTTTTGGATGTACAATAATTTTAAAATAATGAGTACGAAAAAATTGTTTGATTTTATAAAGACAATAGTTCATATTTTTGGGAAGAAGACTTAACTTTTTAATTTCGCGAACCATCATCTGGTATAGATGTTTTTTCTTTAACTAGAAAAAGACTGAATATAAGCCAAACTTTGTCGTTTCGATTCTTAAATGAATTGGAAAAATTATAATATCCTAATGAATAATTATTTATTTCACATCTGAACATAGTTTATTATACATCAATTCAACGTCATTAAACAAATTTTAATATTGAAACGCTGTTTACATTTTTTCCGCGTTAACAAAAACCTCTGAGTCCTGGTCAGCTCCAGTATGCGCAGTAACTAAAAGTAGCTTGGTGACTTACAACTCTTCCTTCAGGATCTCTGGACTTCGGTTCACACGTGGTTTATCCGCTGTACTCGAAAATACCATCTGATTGGGTGGTGGGCACCTATTGGAATTTCCTTGAGTTCAGCTGCGGTCAATGTGGTAACGGTGCCGCTTTCCATGTTTATTTTAGCTCGTTTTCTATTGCTTTTTCTATATAGTCCAGCAAGAACATCAGAACTTTCCAATATTGCAAAAACATCACCATCGGATGTTGATACAACAATTTGTTCTTGGGTTGGCATAGGCTCATAGCAATAATGGCTTACACTTAATTTAGTTGGTGTATTGGCAGGAAGAGTGTATCTTCGAAGTTCGAAAATCCGGCGCGGATTCGTATAAGGAATGAGCCGAATAAATCTAAGTTCTTCAAGTCCACATGCAATTCCACCAGGACCAGGAAGCCTGGCAGGAGGATCATGCATAACCCTGGGAGGAGGAGACCTGGACCTGACACGAATATGAGGCTCGGCAAGAGGAAGAGACTTCTCAGGTGAATGCTGTCTATCAGGAGAAGAGGAAGATCTGCTACGAGGTATACCAGGAATAGGGTCGCCATTAGGCAAACATTCGAACAGTGAACTTAACTCTGCAACATGAAAAAGAAGAGTAATTTCTTCCAAGTTGGTATTTTGTGAACCTATTATCCCGTGGAAAACTTCTTGACTTGAAAAGCAATATGGAGGGCGATGAATTGGAGCACACAAATTTCCAGGACTTGCGAATATATACACCTCATTTTGACGCCTAAAAAGAGTCTTTCTAGCAGACGACAGTTTCGAGGTGCTCCTATGTATTTGTTCGGTTTTCGATGTTGCGGACATATTTTCCCCTTTCTCCGAAAAAAATATTTAGTTGGCGAAACTCCTTTAACCCTGTAGTCCCTTCTAGGCTCCAGGAAAACTCTCTATTTTCCACAAATAAGTTAAATCTGAAATGATGAGGATTTACGCGTCAAAATGAAAGTGTCCTCACAAATCCTGTGAATTATTCGTCCCGTGTTTCTTCACCCTCAAGGGAACATTATTATTGTAATATTTTGAGACGAGCGTTTAGAAAAGAAGAGGTTTCAAATTCGGTTCTCAAAATGGAATATTTTTACAATCAAATATAATCGTGTAGTGTGAACAAAGTGAATTCATCAATGGAGTCAACTTTATTTTAATTTATCACATTGTAACGCTTGGGTGAACAACTTTCGTCTATTAGTTTCTTTTCCTACCTTGTGTCATTTTTCGAACAAAAAATTATCTTTTATTTTAATGTGATTTTTTACGATTTAAGTAAAAACTACGCGCCCTATCAACAAATTGTTAATGAAAAATTTTTAGCTCATTTTCGTGTGAACAACTTTTCTTCTGTAATTTTTTTTCGTACCGTGTGTTGTTTTTCCATAAATGTAATTTTTTATTTGGTCATGTTATTTTTCACGATTAGAACAAAAACTACGCATCCTATCAAAAAATGATGACTAACAAATTTGTAGCACTTTTTTGTGTACTCAACTTTTTCTGATTGTTTTTTTCGTAGCTTGTGCCGTTTGTCCGAAAATTTAATTTTTTAATTTTCAATGTTGTTTTTTACGAATAAAGCAGAAACTATGCGTCCTACATAAAAGTGATTAAAAACGAATTTGTAGATCTTTTCTGGGTTCATAATTTTTGTTTATTCGTTCTTCATCGTACCTTGAATAGTCTGACCGCAAATAGGATTCTTTCGAAAGTTGTGGTGCTAACAGAAAAAAATATACAGACACACAGACAGAAAAACAGACAGCTACATTAGCGAAAATATTTTTTTCTGGTTCATTTTTACATTCTCTGCTGAGAATGTAAAAATGAAAGAAATAAAAAATGGGTTTTCTTCAAAAATTCCATTTAAAAATGACTTTTTGAAAAATCCAAGACAATTTTTTTGCTGAAAAAATATTTTTTTCAAAACAGCGCCCTATTACGAATAAATAACGAAAATACGCTCTACTATCATTAAAATCACCAAAGTTACGAAAGGTCAAGAGAAAAATGACCAAAATTTTCAATTCTGAATATCTCTGAATTTTTTTGATTTTTTCGAAAATTATTTTAAGGTTTTTCTTTCAACACCTGAGAGAACGGATAGTGGAATTTTCATCAAAATTACTAACAATATCTGAAATTCTTCAGAATGATTTGACATGGAATTGTTCAACTGCAAATACACTGATAAAACGCGTAAATCATTCTTGCATTCCACACAATGAATTAATTGTTTCAATCGTTGAATAATATTTGTAGGCATGTTCTCTCTAGTTGGCTAATACAAGTTAAGTTGAAGTTGAGAAACAATATTCGAAAAATTCTTCAATTTAGTAAGCTTCACAACAGTTTTTGAAAAATATGTCTTGCTTTCTTCCCGTATTATTTATCGTGCTTCCAAGTCAACAGTGTTTTTTGTACCACTCGCGCTCGCCGTACAAATAATTTCCGACGGTAGCGTATATTATAATTATTATTATATTCACCAATAGCATTAAAGATGACCACCAAGCTGAAGACCAGAGTAGAAACGCTCGTCATTTTTTTTCAAATAGAGGAAAAACTGACTACAGTATAATCAAATAGTTTTCAGCAGTATAACTAATTATTCTTATGCTTCATCAGAGTATAGGTATATATTGATCATGAATTGCAATAGACGTGACGCTTATCTCTCTGAGATATTTGTATTTCATAAATCATTTATTTCAAGGAAAAATGATTATTGACTAAATTCGTTAAAACTGATAGCACAATTCACAACGTAATCTTTCATGTCTTATGCAATACCGTTTCTCACATGGAAAAACTAATATAAATTCTACAAAAGATGTGTTAAGAATTCAAAACGCGAATATCATTCATTTGCGGATTTGATCAAATATTGTAGAAATTGCCAAAGAAATTCTTCATTACAAGATATCCAAGATTTCAGGGGTTTTCAGTAATAGAATGCAAGCAATTTCATTAGATTTTGAAATTGGTTTTTCACAACAATCCTGCAAATACCCCATACCAATTTAGGTCTCAATTTTTACAAGAAAAATATTGCTTTCTATTCTCTTGGGACAATATTTGAGAATGATGATCATTATAGACTTAAAATTATTTTCCTAAGACTTCATCCAGATTATAGATGTATCAAGGACAATCCATATAAAAAAATTAATAATAAAAACTAGATAGTTTGAAATAAATGTATTTTTGTTCATACTGCGTTATCATAGATGTTACACTCTGTACAAACTTCTTCACGCCTGACTTTATGCAATAATGTTTATTTATTAAATTAAATATTTTGATTTCAAACACAACATGGTTAAATTCTAAAACGCAAAACTCGATAACTATAGAGTTTACGAAAGAAGTTTTTTGTATTAGGCTTGGAAATATAAATTTCTGATAAAATTATAAAAGAATGTGATCCTCATGAGTTCAATCGTCTGAATAGTAATAATGTAAAGACATTGGCAAAAAATTCGTTCTGTGTGGTGGCGAGGAAAAACAAAATTCTCCTTATCATCTCATACATGAAAAAACTCCATTTTATCTGACAAAATCTGGATAATCTTCCAAGGACTTTTAAAATTAAATATTAAACAGTATATTCAATAAGATTGAATTAATTTTTTAATCAAATTAGTCGTTAAAAGTTGAAATCCTTTTTTTTAAGTTCCTTTAAATAAGCTTTTCTAGCGAAAGAAGTTGCGAACAGTTTTCGACGATCTGTTTAAAAATCAATTAGAGCCATTTGATGCAGATTTATGGCTTATGGTGTTACAGGAAATCATGGTAATTCATTGTTTTTTGAATATCCTGAAGTTTCACACATAATTGGAGGATGCATCATCAGCAAAACTGAAGAAAATGTAGGCAAACCTTTAGAATTAAAGCTTGAAATTGTGTGATTTAGCGCTAATTGATTTTTAACGTATTTTTAATCGACATACTCTGTCAGTTTCAGTTTTCTACTTTGAGAGAAATTTGAATGTTTCAGTGATTTTATGTAATTTTTGAGTGATTGAGAAGAGACTTATTACAGACTAGATTGTGGTTGTCGTAAAATGACCTTGAAAGCAATTCTGTAGAGAAGCGCTGGCGTTTTGCAAATAAAAATTGTTCAGCGACTGTATACACATTAGGAAGTGATGATGATTTAGTGTTTTCTCGAAAAGAAGGTGATCATAATCACCATGCTTTGAGTGACCAAATGCTGACTAGGAATGCTATCATCAATAAAATGAAACGCAAAACTGAAGAAAATTTATGTGAGAGGCCAGCCATGCTGATTCATCGAGAATTGGATGCAAATTCTATTGCCAATTTAATGAAGAGGGACATCAAATATATAAGCAATAATATTTCAAATGCAAAGTGTCTCAGACGGGGAAACAGCCGATATCAGCTGTAGATATCCATGATTATTTGGATTCCATTCAAATAAAAAATACAGAAGGCGATGAGTGTCTTCTCCATAATGACAAGGAAAAACATATCGTAATTTTTTCCTCCGACAAAAATAAAAATTTTTTTTGCGACAACCACGATATTTTAGTTGAACACGACACTTTCCAATTATGCACGAAATTCTTCATACAGTTGTTTACTTTACACTGTTATTTAAATGGTTTCTACACTCCTCTTATTTTTTGCTTATTGGCGGACAAAAAACAAAGCACCTATGCAGAGGTTTTTCGAGTGTTGAAAGAGCAATGCGAAAACAAAGGACTGACTACGTTTCAATTCATGAATATAGTTTTGAATTTTGAAATGGCCATAAAAAGGACAATTTCGACAACGTTATCATCCTTGGATGATAACCCGTGGTCCCGTGGACCCGTGGACCAGTTCAGTCGCTGAGCTCGAGAGTTGAGTTCGGACGTCGTCTGGCGAGGGTCTCGCTCCGATCGGATTTCCAACCGAATCCCGAATCTTCGAATCCCATGCGATCGCGTCTGAAGAGGTCCTCCCGTCGCCTAACAAGGATCTCCTCCCCTCACGTTATTGTTTCCTAATCACCTCGCCCCAGGTCACTTCCTCAAGGAAGGATCTATGTCCTTGTAAGAAGTACATAATTGTTTCCTCGCCCACCCCCACAGCATTCCCCTAGGAAGACCACCACGAAGAAGAAATCGTTCCCCTACGCGAAACGAGTCCTTGCCAAGTGACAAGTTCCTTCATCGAGTGAGTGCTCACCCCACAAAAGACAGATCCTTTCCCGTGTCTACGGTGGTCTATCGAGATCACCCACCAAGGCCCCCGCCCACTCTTCTCGGGTGTTGAACCTCCGCGAGGACCAACATAGCCCAAAACGGCTAAAGTCAGTAGTCGTACGGCCATCATTGGTTCATCAGGCCCGTCGCCAACTCTTTCAAGAAGAAAAGGATTGGAAAAAACGCTCCGACATCTGGTTTGCTTCATGTAATTTCCTACTTAATTTTGAAAATATAGTCGAAGGAAATATTGAAACCCTTCTTGCTTTTTAAATGTTCATCAACTCCAACCTCCTTCATATTAGATAATTTTGTTCCTCCTTATTTTTGTTGGGTTGTATCAAAACTTCTTATATTTTTCAGAAAGCTTGAGGAAAATCCAATATCTAGAATTAAGTGTTGAATACAAAGATCGCAGTTCAGCTATTGAGAAGTGGCTGCGTTATGTTTTCGGGCTGAAGTACTTGGATGCTGAAGACGTAGAAAGTGGATTCATGGATTTAGTCGCAATTCAACCCGAAGACACACGCCTGGGAAAATCACGGTGTATCTGGCGAAAAATTACATCGAACCGAAAGCACGGCTTGCTCCTCAGATTTGGGCATCGGCCACGGCCGATCTTTGAAGAACGACCAATGGTTGTGAATCGTACTACTCCAAATTTAATGCGTTATGTGGAACACTACATTCGAACATTGACAAATTTTTGCTTTGCTTACGAGTAGCACAAGCTTCTAGTTCAATTACTGGAAATATCCTAGACGACTCTGAAGCTAAGCGAAAAGATATGGTGAGGAAACAAAAATGTATTGCGTCTAAAATTGAGCAATATAAAAGAAAACCAGCCAAGAAAAAGGTAGAGAACGACCGTAAGTGGGCCTGAACGACACTTTTCAATTTCAGATTATTATTATCCAATAGAAATTGCCTTCCCTTCCAAAGATATGTTATAAGTACAGTCTGCACCTATGATTTTTCTCAAGTTCTCCAAATTGAACGAGTTGTCTTTTCATCCGCACTGTGTACACTTCAAGAAATAAATAATGTTAGACAAAATAGCGTCTCTTGTTTTTCAATACGTCAAAACTATAGATAATATCAGCAGTTCATACGATACCATTTTGACAAATATTTGACGATCAGACGAAATGAAAAGTAATTCTCATACGGTAAAGGATATACGATGAATATCATTACCGGACTCACTTCATTGTATGCGTCACCTTCTTTACATAGAGGAAAGCTTGGATGCAATTTCAAAAAGTACTTACCTCCGATAAATATATATTCCTACATATTTTGTCTCGCTGCTACGGAAACGATACTGAAAATATCTGCGAATTTGATTTTCAAGGTCAAAAGACCAAAATACGGATTTTTTAAACTATATTTCAATAAGTATTGACTTGAGAGGGTAAAGTCTTTGATTAAAGTTATAGCCCTAAAAAAATAGGTCTTTTATGTTTATTAAACTTATCGCCTATATCCATTATTTTTTGGTACAGCTTGTTCTATACCAAAAAAGATTTTAAGAACAAAAGAGTCTCACGAAACAGCGCAGCGTTGAAGAAATTTAATGAAACCGGTAAAAGTTGAAAATCAAAAGGTTTCGTTTGAGGATTCTTGTATGTTTTTGAGAATTCGTTGAACATTCATCTATTTTGGTAGAAACTTCCTCCTTTTTGATTGAAAAATCAACGGTTTGTTTGAAACTGTTTCGTTGTACATGCAATGTATCTCGACATAAATTTCGACTCCAATATGGTATCTACATTAATTTTATTCAAAATATTCATTCCTTCATTTTCGTGAAAAATTACAGTATTTCCCTTATCTTAAGAACATTTTGGTCTGTGAAGTCTAAATGATACGAATACATGAAAATAAAATAAGCCGAAATAAATATGATAGTCAATAGCGTGGAGTAGCTTAAAAATTAATAAGAAACAATGTGGAAATGCCAATTTTTGAGTGTCCAATAAGTTGAAAATAATAAGTTAAAAGAAAAGACAAAAGTTTACATTTCGGAGATGACTTAACTTTTTGCTTTTAGAATCATAATGTAGTATAAATGATGTTTCTACAAGTAGAATGAAGACGGCATATAAAGCAAACTTTTCCCATTTCGCTTCATACTTAAATTAAAAAACTTATAATCAATTATAATATCCTAATGAATAATTATTTATTCGACAAATAAAAATCTTAATATTGAAACGCTGTTTACATTTTTTGTGTTTTAACAAAAAAACTCTGGGGTATGGTCAGCTCCAAAGTAGCTTGGTGACCTAGCTCTCCTTTCAGGGTTGGTAGATTCCGGTTTACACATGGTTCACCCGCTCTACTCGAAAATACCATCTGATTGGGCGGTGGGCACCTACTGGAGTTTCCTTGAGTTCAGTTGACGTCAATTTGGTAACCGAGCCGCTTTCCATGTTTATTTTAGCCCGTTTTCTACTGCCTCTTTCATATATTCCAACAAGAACATCAGAACTCTCTAATATTGCGAATACATCGCCTTTAGATGTTGATATAACAATTTGTTCTTGGGTTGGCATAGGCTCATATATATCATATTTAAAACTTAATTTAGTTGATGGAAAAGTGTATCTTCTAAGTTTGAATATCTGGCGTGGATTCGCATAAGGAATAAGCCGAATAAATGGAAATTCTTCAAGTCCACATGCAATTCCGTTAGGACCAGGAAGCCTGGTAGGAGGACGCATATCCCTGGGAGGAAGACGCATACCCCTGGGAGGAGGAGACCTGGACCTGACACGAATAGGAGGGTCGGCAAGAGGAAGAGACTTCTCAGGTGAATGCTGTCTATCAGGAGAAGAGGAAGATCTCCTACGAGGTATACCAGGAACAGGGTCGCCATTAGGCAAACAGTCGAACGGTGAACTTAACTCTGCAACATGAAGAAGAAGATTAATTTCTTCTAAGTTGGTATTTTGTGAACCTATTATCCCGTGGAAAACTTCTTGACTTGAAAAGCAATATGGAGGGCGATGAATTGGAGCACACAAATTTCTAGGACTTGCGAATATATACACCTCATTTTGACGCGTGAATCCTCTTGATCTTAGATTTAGCTTATTTGTGGAAAAGAACGCAAAGAGTTTTGTTGAGCCTTAAAGAGATTACAGGAGAAGAGGAGTTTTGCTCCTTAAATTTTTTGTTCAGAGATTGTATTATGGATGTCGAAAAAAGAACAGGTGCTCTCTTTCTAGTGGATGACAGTATCGACGCGCATTTATTGTGTTTCAAAGTCAACTGTGTTTCTTATACCGCTGGCGCTCGCCGTTTATTTACATAATTTCCGACAGTAGTATACATTATAACTATTATTATATTCACCACAAGCATTAAAGATGACCACCAAGCTGAAGACCGCAGTAAAAATGCTCTTCATTTTTTTCAAATAGAGGAAAAACTGATTGCAGTATTATTGAAGAGTTTTCAACAGTGTAACTAATTATTTTGGTGCTTCATTAGAGTATAGATGTATAACTATCATCAATTATAATAGACGTCAATATTGTACCTCTGAGATATTTGTATTTCATCGAAATGCTTTTTCAAAGAGAAATGTTTATTGACTAAATTCGTTAAAACTGTTGTCACAATTTACGATATAATCTTTTGCGTTTTATGTAATTCCGTTCCTTACATGGGAAAAGTAATATAAATTCTACAAAATATGTTGTGAGATTGAGAAAGCGAATATCATTCATTCGCAGATTTGATCAAATATTTCAGAAATTTTCAAAATATGTTTTCATTTTAAGATTTCAAGGGTTTTCAGTAATAGAGTGCAAGGAATATCATAAGATTTTAAGATTGATTTTCAATCAAAATTCTGTAAATAGTTTATGCCGATTTAGATTTGAATTTTCGAAGAGGAAGTATTGCTTAAATAAATGTTTTCATAGCAAAATCTAAATGTTTTGTATACATAAGGTGAGGGTTTGCAAAACAAAAATGCCGCTTTCCATTCTCTTACGACAATATTTTAGGACGATGATCATTATAGGCATAAAATTATTTTCCTAAAACTTAATCCAGATAACAGAAATGTCAAGAACATTCTATATAAAAATTTTTTTGATAAAAACTAGATAGTTTGAAGTAAATTCGAATCACACGAAAAGAAGTTTCTACCTGGGTTCTACCAGGTCTCTATAAGCAAAATCGAAACTGCGTTTTGTAAATAACCTCGAATTGAAGAAAAATGGATTTTATGAGAGTTTGAAGGATTTCAAGAATTATAAATGATTTTGAGTAATATTAAGGGATTTCAAGAGATTTTTTTTATTCTATAAGCAGGGATGCAATTTACCTTTTTGCTTTTTCTTACTGAATTGGAAAAGGGATTTTTGAAATTCCTAACAGTTAATTACTTCAGGGGCCGTAAATTCTGAACGCAGTGGGCAAACAAATAAGGGACATAAATAGAGCGTCCTAAAAACGTTTTTTGTACGTACAGTTCAAAAGTAACCAATTTCCAGAATGTAAAATTCTAAATATTATTCAAAAACATTTTTGGCTTCAAGACTCGCAGATATCACTTTCAAATTGAATTTAAAAATATCTCAATCAATTCAACGCCGGATACGCCTGCGTAAGTTTATACGTGATAATCCGCTGTATTTTTCTGAAAAGGTAAGTTTTTGATTCATGTGAAATGATAGAAAAAATTTTTCATTAACAACTTTTTCGTCACTCATGTTATTATTTATCCTTTTTATTTTTTTCATCATAAGAAGGTGTCTTGTCCTATAGTCGTTATCTCTTAGATTACAGCCGACAAGCTGTCACTTCTCAGATATTTACATTTCCTTTGCGTCAGTTTCATGAAAACTGATAATATCAGTCATATCAGTCTGATATCACAATTTCTACAATATTTCAGGTTAAAGTCCAAATAATAACTGTTTACTAAAATTTATTTTGTTGAAAACTTATCTCCTTCGTTGAAAATTCGTCTCTTTGCTTAAAAATTGAACTATTTTGTTAAGAATTAGTTTTTTGTTTTTGGTAGAAAATTAATATTAATTTTTAAATTAAGTATTTTTTATACTGGTTAAATGATGAGAGATTTGTTGAGGCCTTCATCTAACATGAAATAAGCAGGTTGTTGGTTTAAAGCAACCCACAACGAATTTTTTATAACTTACTTTCTCGGGGTTTCTAGCTAATTCGCGAAAAGAAAAACTTATTACCGATAAAGCAGGATCCTAATTATCAACAAAGCTAATAGACATAATCATCTGCGATACAAATTTAACAACAAAGCCCTGGTAAAAGCCTCAACAAATTTATCATTCAGATAATACTTAATTAAAAAATTAATAAACTGGCCTTAAAATACAAAAATTTAGCAAAAATACGAAATCACGCTTAAAGTAATATCTTGAAGGAAAGTAAGAAGCCTCGGTGGCTCAGACGATAGCGCGTCGGACTTCCATGCAGGAGGTCCGGGGTTCGATCCCTGAGCCGGGTACCAATGGAAATTTGTCTATGTACGTCTACCGGGGCTTACGTGGTTCGGAACCCACCTTAAACTGTAGGTCCCCTCAGAAAAAGCTGGTATCGTACCAAGGTGGGGCCCCATGTCGAGGAGAATAGCCCTGAAGGACGAAGCCGATTCTGTGATTAGTGCTAACCAATTTTTAGTGTATTCCTCAAGAAAACGAAATTTTTGATTTACAAATGTATTAGAAGAGAAGAATTTGCCTATAATAAGTATCGTCTTTTATCACGAGCGATGTTATTCTTGGCGAAAGGGCCACAGCCCCTTAAGGGGCTTGAGGTAGACGTCGCCCTGAGTTTGTCGTAGCCAAGCACCTAGCATCTGCATGCCCTTTGCTGGTGTGCTTTGGCTGGTAGGCAGAGGCAAGAAGGTTCTCTTCCCCTGAGCCTGCGGAAATAATTTCTGAGAGTTTACTCCTTCCGTCGATTCCTACTACTTCCTTCCTCCCATACGGTCTAGGAAACGTTGGATAATCATCGACTTTGCTGCTGGATCTCGGTATATGGCAGGTCGTTCCAGATTGGCAGGATATGCTAATTTCTTTGAAACTGTTTCGTCCGGATAACGGGGACAAACTAATCCGCCTGATCAGTACTCTTCTAGAGCTTTATAAAAATCCTCATTTGGTCACGTCCCAGCCATCTGCGGGCGCCTAATACCCAGCTGGGATGTCCGGATTATACGGCAGTGTTTGTCCCGCACTTTCCGCCTTTCTAATTCTATCGGATTCTCTCGGATAATCTCAAACTCGGAGAGCGGCCATCTGGTGGACGGGTTGTGGTAGTCCGGGATCAGTTCGGGTGGATACAATAAGATGCCATGTTCAATATTCAGGTTGAATACCAGCCCGGATTTGTTGTTGGATCTTTCGAGCCTTCCGTGGACTCTCTGTTCCTGGCGACAGAGGGGAAAATGGGCATGACGAAGTAGCCTTGCTAGCGACTGGTATCAGGCGGACACAGTCGTTAGCAGTCTCCTCCTGATAACCGTGGTGCGGGCTCGTCTCCTCCGGGTGACAGCTAACGTTCGTATTCACCACCTCCTGGTGGCGACAAGTGTTAATGTTTACCACCTCCTCTTAGCGGGACTCAAGGTACGTCCCTCCTTAACGGGCCTTGATCCGGCGGCCTACCATGTGATATTTGGGGGCCCGCACGCCAATGGCATCATTTTATGTTGGAGCTTCGTGTCTGCCGTTGCCTCGTGCTCGCCCTCCGTCCTTTCTGCGTTACATACTTTATTAAAATTATCCTAAAAATGAATTCGATTTAACATTTGTGCTTTAAGAGAACCTGAAATTCCTAAGTACATTGACTGATATTGATTCCCTGTAAATGTTTAAATCCAATTAGTTGATTGATGATTTAAGACAATGTCGGTTGGCAGTTATTATCTAATACCTGAATATATATATTCTGTTGATTAATATAATTAAACTACTTATCCCTGCTGGTTGAAAGCTAATCTGTCGAGTTAAAATGTTAGCCATAATATAATATACTCATTTCATTAATATACATTAATATAATACCTTAACTGATAATATAATATAATATTAACAATATAATAGTTTAACAATATTGATTATCTAATATGATATAATAATATTAACATAATAATAAAATTATTGAAAACTAATGAAATAACATTTATAATAAATAAAAAAATTAGAAATAATAATACCGAGATCCTCAAATTTTGCAGTGGTAATTAATTATGGGTTATTAAGACTGAGAACCTTTACCTTGCACGTTCGCCTGTCATTATTCACGCATTCCGTCACTCGCTAACAAAAGGATGGAGAAAGTTAGGCTCGTCGATGGAAGGAATTGGAAACTCTAACTGGCGAGTTTTGCGGCTTGTAAGAAAATACAAGCAGGGACTCTCAATGTTCGGAGTTTTTTTAATACCACCATTTTATACATTACGGTGTATATCAAATTTCATAAGAGTTTGAGATTAGTTTTAAAAAAAATCATTCGTCCTCGAAAAGTGCAATTATTTTTTAAATGAAAATGTAATAAGTACAATGTTTTTTAAAATCTGGTGTCCTGGTTGTCAGACCAATTTCAGTTATACTTTCATGCGTTCTTCGTACTGCTGTCAACAACATAGCAGCGACGATTTCCCACTGAAAAATTATCCCGAGACAGTTAGAAAACACGAAATTATCTGAGTTTCGTTAAAGGTTTATTCGATAAGATTAATTTCTGTTGCAGCGAATCTTTCAACTGAAATCGATATAAGCTTTATCTTCTGTTTTTTCTATGTTATTTATTTCACATATGCACCTAGTTGATTATACATCAATTCAACATCATTGAACACATTTCAATATTGAAATGCTGCTTACGTTATTTACATCTTGATAAAAAAACTCTGGGTTCCAGTCAGTTCCAGTACAGTAGCTTGGCGACGTGGCTGTTCCTTCAGGATCTATAGATTCCAGTTTAGACGTGGCCTGCCAGCTTTACTTGAAAATACCATCTGATTTGGCGATGGACACCTACTGGAATTTCCTTGACTTCAGCTGAGGTTAATGGGGTTACCGTGCCGCTAACAATGTTTATTTTCGCCCGTTTTCTATAGCTTTTTAGATATATTCCAGCAATAACATCAGAACTCTCCAATATTGCAAAGGCATCACCATCGTATGTTGATATAACAATTTGTTCTAGGGTTGGCATAGGCTCGTAGATATCATGTCTTAAACTTAATTGAGTTGGCGATGTAATAACAGGAAAAGTGTATCTTCGAAGTTCGAATATACGGCGCGGATTCGCATAAGGAATAAGCCGAATAAATGAAAATTCTTCAAGTCCACATCCAATTCCATCAGGACCAGGGAGCCTGGTAGGAGGACGCATATCTCTGGGAGGAGGACGCATATCGCTGAGCGGAGGTGACCTGGACCTGGACCTGAACCGAGGAGGATGCTCGGTAAGAGGATACCTGGATCTGACACATACAGAAGGCTCGGCAGAATGAAGAGACTTCTCAGGTGAATGATGTCTGTTGGGAGGAGAGGAAGACGTTCCGCGAGGAACACCAGGAATCGGCTCACCATTAGGTAAACACTCGAACAGTGAACATAACCCTACAACATAAAAGAATGGATTAAGGGTCTTCCCCGGGCTGCACGAGCGATGAAGACTAACTAAATCCGAATCCACGCGTCCAATTTTCCTCATACTACTTCGTGGTTACAAACGAAAACTAAAGAGGGCGCACTGCAGGCAAGTGAATTTACTCAATTCAATCCAATTGGGAACAACTGAAACAATCACCAGCCATTTGAACCGATTCAACTTTTGATCACTCTTTATCGTTATTCATCGTGTCCAATCGACTATTTCTAGAAGGGTTCCTAATCTTTTCGGAAAAGGTGTTAGTTCGAAACTTGTTCAAAAAGGCATTCGTTAGGTTATAACAAATCTCCTGTCTCCTGATATCAGCGAAAGGAGGACGCCCAGGATAATTAAAGTTCTCGCATATTAATAAATGCATGATTTCAAAATAAATTTAAAGCGGGGTGTTGTATCATCTTAGCTTTATATGATTAGGTAAAACAGTATGAATTAAAATCGGACATAAAAAAAGGAAAATTTACTGAAGAAAAGTTCGATTTCCTGCGTTAGTGGTACCACAACAAAAATTCAAGAATGAAATACCTCGGCAAACGAATGCCTTTTTCGAACAACTTCGGAACCAACACCTTCTTCAAAGTCTTCAAATGAACTTCGAACAACACCTTTCTCGAGCAGATTCGGAAAGAACACCTTATTCCACTCAGGCATGGATATACAATACTTTTATTTCCAACTTCAACTGGCTTTAACTTCTTCAGTCATCAGAGGATAAACTTTTACAATTGCTCTGACAATGTACTGCGATTCTGAGAAAATCTACCGTAATGATAGTGAGCACAAGAACACGGAAAAATGTTTAGTATTTCAGATATTATTAGAAATTGAAAGAATGCAATGTACGCTATTCTTTTTCATTAATCATTATTATCGCTCTCGACGAATATTTCTAGCCCTGTTCTCTAACTGTTTTCAAAAACATGCCCAGTTTTTTCCTGACCGATTTATCGTGTTTCAAAGTCAACAATGTTTTTTTTCTACCGCTCGCGCTAGCCGTATAAATAATTCTCGATGGTAGCGTACATTATTACTATTATTATATTCACCAATAGCGTTAAAGATGACCACCATGCTGAAGACCAGAGTATAAAAGCTGTTCATTTTTTTCAAATAGAGGAGAAACTGACGAAAGTATTATTAAAGAGTTTATTCAACAGTGTGACTAATTATGTTGTTGCCTCATTAGAGTATATTAGTGTATATAAGATATATGGATCATAAATTATAATAGATGTCAAGCTTGTTCCTCTGAGATATTTGTATTTCATTGATGAGTTATTTAAGGAAAAATGATTATTCACTAAATTCGTTAAAACTGATATCACGATTTACAATATAATTTTTTAAGTTTCACGGAATGTTGTTTTTTACATGAAAAAAGTAATATTAATTCTACAAAAGATGTGTTAAGAATAAAAAACACGAATTGCAATACCTCGCAGATTTGCTCAAATATTTTTAAAATTTTCTAAGTAGTTTTTCATTTTAAGATTTTAAGATTTTCAAGATTCAAAAGGGTTTCCGTAATACAATTCAAGGAATTTGATATGATCCTTCTTTTTTTTTACTAAGAAGAGAACCCTCGTCAAAATCTTTGGTGGCCCTGAAAGGGCCCATTGTTTTCTTTAATTCCATTATTCACGGCGTTACGTGTGCCGTTACTGCTACCTCTACTTGGCAAGTTTCTCTGCTGTGATAAAGAGAGAGGCTTGAGGTAGACGTAGCCCTGAGTTTGTCGTAGCCAAACATCTAGCATCTGCATGCCCTTTGCTGGTGTGCTTCGGCTGGTAGGCGGACGCAAGAAGATTCTCCTCCCCTGCGCCTGCAGAAATAATTTCTGAGAGTTTACTTCTTCCATCGATTACTACTTCTTTCTTCCTCTCATACAATCTAGGAAACGTTGGATAATCATCGACTTTGCTGCTGGATCTCGGTATATGGCAGGTTGTTCCAGATTGGCAGGATATGCCAATTTCTTTGAAACTGTTTCGTCCGGACAACGGGGATAAACTAATCCGCCTGGTCGGTACCCTTCTAGAGCTTTATAAAAATCCTCGTTTCCTCACGTCCCAGCCGTCTGCGGGCGGCGAATACCCAGCTTGGTTGTCCGGATTATACGGCGGTTTTTGTCCCGCACATTCCGCCTTTCCACTTCTATCGGATTCTCTCGAAGAATCTCAACCTCGGAGAGTGGCTTCCTGCTGGACGGGTTGTCGTAGTCCGGAATCGGTTCGGGTGGATACAATAGGATCCCATGTTCAATATTCAGGTTGAATACCAGCCCTGATTTGTTGTTGGATCCTGCGTTCCTTCCGTGGACTCTCTGTTCCAGGCGGCAGAGGGGAAAATGGGCAGGGCGGAGTAGCCTTGCTAGCGAGTGGTATCAGGCGGACACAGTCGTTAGCAGTCTCCTCCTGATAACCGTGGTGCGGGCTGGTCCCCTCCGGGTGACAACTGACGTTAGTATTCACCACCTCCTGGTGGCGACAAGTGTTCATTTTTACCACCACCTCTTGGCGGGATTCAAGGTACGTCCCTGCTTAACGGGCCTTGATCCTGCGGCCTACCATGTGATAATTGGGGGCCCGCGCGCCAATGGCATCATTATATGTTGGAGCTTCGTGTCTACCGTTGCCTCGTGCTCGCTCTCCGTCCTTTCTGCGTTACATAGTTTATTAAAATGATCCTAAAAGTTAATTCGATTTAACATTTGTGCTTTAAGAGAACCTGAAATTCCTAAGTGCATGGACTGATGTTGATTCCCTGTACATTTTTAAATCCAATTAGTTAATTGATGCTTTAAGACAGTGTCGGTTGGCAGTTATTATATAATACCTGGATATATACATTCTGTTGATTAATATAATTAAACTACTTATCCCTACTGGTTCCTCCCCTGGGGGCTGTAACACTTTGTAGTTGGCGGGGAGCCTTAAGCATGTGGGACATGGGGGTCAAAAGGACCTCGGCCTTCATGCGTATGGATATGAATGAAAGGATCCCTACAAACGAGCTCTCCTGGCATGTGTGATTATGGTATGGTAGAAGGGTGAAAGAGCCTAGCTAACACAGGTCTTCTGGATCCCTGGGTTAAGGTCCCTCCTGGACAGTTTTGTAATCGGGACAGGAATGACCTGCGGCCCGCATAGCGACTAAGAAACAGCCCTCCGTTTTTGTTATGTTGGTTTACAAGCGGGTATTCGCACATTGAGTATCTCACTCAATGTGACCACTCCCCTAAGCTGTGGGTGTAGAGCGATCGTGCTCATGGCACTTTGGCACCTAGGGGTTACGAAGGTGTCTTAACATCCTCTCGGGGACACCGGGCGACCTCCCCGAGTAACTACAGTGTGAGGAGTTGGGCCTTGACGGGCCCAACATAATCCTAACCCCCCTATCTGTCTCTCTGGCAGGCCAGCTTCAGTTGACGGCTTTGCCCTCAGGTCCCTTGGAAGCTGAGGGAGCGGCAGTCCCTCTGAACGAGGCTATGGTATTGGGAGAGGCCAATCAGTCACCCAATAAGAAAATAGCGCCAACAACACCCTGAAAAGGAGGGTGAGGAGGAAGAAGGTGAAAGCTAGGGAAGCAGCTGCAGGAGCTGGAGCGTCGGCAGCTAAAGGGCTGACATCCAGCACTCAGGCCCAGAAGCGGGGTAGAGGCTCAGAGAGCACTCCGCCGGGGGTGGTTGGGCTTGTGAAGAGCCACAAGGCGGCCCAGCAGCCGACGCACAGAGAATCGTCGGGGGCTGGACTGATGGCCGCTCAGAGGACCAACCCCCTGACGGTGGTGGTGGCTGATACCAACTACCCGGACTCACTGCTCACAGTGGAGCAGTTTGAGATCTTCAGGGAGGCTACGTGGAGGGCGCTTGGAAAAGTGTCCCCAGAACAATGGCCAAAACTTGTGACCTCCTTCTGCAGAGGAGGGGTCTTTGTATTTGTGGCAGCCGACCCAGCGGCTAAAGTTTGGCTACTCAAAGCGGTGGTCGAGACAGAGTCGTGGGAAGGTGCGTCACTTAAGGTGGGTGGGGTTGAGTTGCTCCAAAAGATGGTGAGAGCTACGGCGTGGTTCCTGGGCAAACCGGAAGACCCGTCTGAGGTGCTCCGTCGGTTGGAGGGATTCAACCCCTCACTGAACACAGCGTCCTGGCGAATTATCAGGCACGAAAAGCTTTAGGAAGCGGACTCACTAGAAGGCACTAGGCATCTCCTAGTCGTGTATATTCCTGAGTCCCAAACGAGGGCCCTTTCGGCCCTCAACAACAGGCCCTTCTATCACTTTGGACAGGTCAACTTCAGGGTTACCGGCATGGGACAGAAGGAGCCTGTTGTGCCGCAGGAAGATCGGGAGCAGACCTAAATGACTACTCCTGGTCTAACCATGACCCAGATTAACTTGCATCACAGCAAAGGCGCCTCTGCAGTTTTGCAGAGGAGTATGGCTGCGAGGCATACAGGTGTCTTGATAATCCAAGAACCATGGTTAGTTCAAGATACCATTAGGTGTTTAGGGGGGGGGCTGGTCTTTTTTGTTACAGGGACCCCAAGGCGGCCAAACCAAGGGCATGCATACTGACGAAGGGAGTTAGCGCTGTCCCGCTGCTCAAACTATGTTCGAGAGACCTGATGGTGATAGCCATAGATCTCAGAGGAATAGGGAGGCTAGTTCTGGGATCAGCTTATTTTCCTTATGACAGCGATATTAACCCACCAGTGGAGGTACGTACACTGGTGGAATATTGCAAGGTAAGAAGTATTCCTCTTCTGTTGGGGTGCGACGCTAATTCCCACCATAATTTGTGGGGTAGCACGGACGTCAACTCAAGAGGTAATCTACTGATTACTACCATCTACTGGAATACTTAATCACTACTGATTTAGATATTCTTAACACGGGGAACACCCCGACGTTCCGTAATTCGGTCAGAGAAGAAGTCATTGACATCACTCTCTGCCCCAGTAGTTTTAGGGATAGTATCAAGAAGTGGAGGGTTTCAGATGAAACCTTACTCACAGATAGAGTTCGTGTTGGAATCCGTTGTACCCGCTGGCCCTAAATGGGTCAGAAATCCAAGAAGAACGGACTGGGATCAGTTTTCCACGGAACTAAGATAAGCACTTTTAGAGGTTCCCAGGTCAATTCGAGACGTGGACACCCTGGAGATGGCAGCCAAAACTTTCACGGAAGCCCTCAAAGCTACTTATGAAAGTAATTGTCGGCCTACAAGAGTCCGAAAGGCTGGGGAGACATACTGGTGGAATGGGAAACTCGAAGAGCTTCTCAGGGTAGCTAGAGAGAGGCTCAGACGTGCCAGTACTGGCAAAACGAAGGAACTAAGGACATTATTCACAAGGATGAGGGACGAATACAGGGGTGCAATACGTAAGGCAAAGCATGAGAGCTGGACCCACTTTTGCGGCGGCTAGACTGGACAGGCTGCTTTCTCGAAATCCGGACGCTATTCTCAGCACTCTGAAATTTCCCGGAGGGGGATACTCAGAGTCGGACGGGGATACCTTGGCCCATCTGATCAGGGCACATTTTCCAAGCTTTTCAATGTCAGGAGAAGGGGGGACGGCAACTCAGAGGCAAGGAAAGTCACCTGTGGCCCAACTGGGCCTCAAACGACGGCTGGCCAACGAGATTGTAACTCCTGCCAGGGTTAGATGGGCTTTGAAATCCTTTAGTCCTTACAAGTCTCCTGGCCTGGATGGCATATATCCAGCCCTCTTACAGAGGGCTGGAGAGATCATCATAGGGCCTCTAGTGAGACTTGCTAGGGCTAGTTTGACGTTGGGATATGTCCTGACGGCATGCCGTAGCTGCGATAGCGGCCTGGAGGCTAAATTTGGTGAATGACGGGAGGATCTCGACAGCAGTGAAGATCCCAGACGACATCGCGAGAAGGCCGACCCTGAACATGCCCAGGGACAAAACGGTTAACGGCATACCTGCCCTGCGATGGAGATAACTGGTTTACAGATGGCTCCAGGAACGAGGAGAATGTAGGAGGCGGTGTATATCGTGGAAGGAAGAGAATGGGCTTCACAGTTGAAATGGGGTCCTACGCCATAGTTCTACAATCTGACATTATGTCCATGCTCCAGTATGCCTACAAGGCAAGGGAGCACGGCAATAAAAGGAACATCTGTATCTGCTCGTACAGCAGGACTGCTATAATGGCCTTGAATGGAATAACGACTACCTCGCTATTAGTATGGGAATGCTTTGAGGCACTAAATACGTTAGCGACCGAAAACCGAGTCACTCTGCTATGGATCCCTGGACACAGTGGTATCAAGGGTAATGAGATATCGGATAGGCTGGCCAAACTAGCAGCAGGAAGGAATTTTACTGGACATGAGCCAGTGGTAGGTATTTCCAGCAGGTCAGTCACCGAAGTAATTAACAGTTGGCTGACTGAGGAACATCAGAATGAGTGGGACTTGGTCTCTGGTTGCAGACGGGCCAAACACAGAAACTCTACAAAAACCGACGGAGACGTTATCGAGGAAAGAATTAAAACGTATTTTTCGTGAATAAAAATTAAAAACTAGACACAACAACAACCATATTTTGTTTTCGAACAAAAGGAAAAATAGGAATCGAATTAATTTTGAGGTTCAAACATAAAAACATTTCCAATCTGATAAATAATGTTACATCTTTAATTTATTTCAGCATGAAATTAAGTTTATATATTAAGAAATGAAAAGCATTCCTAATGTAAGAGTACATTTCAAGTTTTAATTTGAAAAAGTAGTTTAATGAATAAAATGTCAAGCCGGAAGTTCCTACCTCACAAATTGTGAACTATGGTTAAGATCATAGCGATCATAGTGAATATGGCCACCTTTCGACTGGTGTCAAATGCTTTATTCTCAGTCACGGAAAATATATTTTCATTCGTCCTCGAAAAGTGCAATTATTTTCAAAATGAAAATGTAATAAGTGCAATGTTTTTCAAAATCTGTTATCCTGATTTTCAGACCGATTTCAGTTATACTTTCAAGTTCTTCGAACTGCTGTCCACAACATAGTAGCAACGCTTTTTCACTGAAAAATTATCCCGAGACAGTTTGAAAACACGAAATTATCTCAGTTTCGTTTAAGGTTTATTCGATAAGATTAATTTCTGTTGCAGCGAATCTTTCAACTGAAATCGATATAAGTTTTATCTTCTGTTTTCTCTGTGTTATTTATTTGACATATGCACCTAGTTTATTATACATCAATTCAACATCATTGAACACATTTCAATATTGAAATGCTGCTTACATTATTTGCATCTTAATAAAAAAAACTCTGGGTTCCAGTCAGCTCCAGTACAGTAGCTTGGTGACCTAGCTCTTCCTTCAGGATTTATAGATTCCAGTTTCGACGTGGCGTACCAGCTTCACTTGAAAATACCATCTGATTGGGCGATGGGCACCTACTGGAATTTCCTTGACTTCAGCTGAGGTTAATGGGGTTACCGTGCCGCTAACAATGTTTATTTTCGCCCGTTTTCTATAGCTTTTTAGATATATTCCAGCAATAACATCAGAACTCTCCAATATTGCAAAGGCATCACCATCGTATGTTGATATAACAATTTGTTCTAGGGTTGGCATAGGCTCGTAGATATCATGTCTTAAACTTAATTGAGTTGGCGATGTAATAACAGGAAAAGTGTATCTTCGAAGTTCGAATATACGGCGCGGATTCGCATAAGGAATAAGCTGAATAAATAAAAATTCTTCAAGTTCACATCCAATTCCAGCCGGACCAGGGAGCCTGGTAGGAGGACGCATATCTCTGGAAGGAGGACGCATATCGCTGAGCGGAGGTGACCTGGACCTGGACCTGAACCGAGGAGGATGCTCGGTAAGAGGATACCTGGATCTGACACATACAGAAGGCTCGGCAGAATGAAGAGACTTCTCAGGTGAATGATGTCTGTTGGGAGGAGAGGAAGACGTTCCGCGACGAACACCAGGAATCGGCTCACCATTAGGTAAACACTCGAACAGTGAACATAACCCTACAACATAAAAGAATGGATTAAGGGTCTTCCCCGGGCTTGATATTTAGCTCATGTATTGCAAATGACAAGTTTTCTCCTATATGGATGAATTGTTTGATGTAATACTTTTACCACATAATCTAAAGGTGAATATACAATCCCTCTTAGTGTCCCTTTTTCGAAAAATGTTCTTGTTGTTGTGTTTTTCAATTAAGCGGGACATGCTGGATTCATGCCTCTGGTAACAGGCGACACGCCACCGGGAGTGTACCCATGATGAACCGAAAACAGGCGTATCCCATTTCGAGACACAGCGGGAGGTGGCCCGTGTAATTTTTTGACGATACTGGAACCCAGGGGGTAGAGTGACTGCCTGTCATAACTCATCCGACCTTCCTATTGTTATACGATTATAACCGGTTGAGAGAAATTAAAAATTATTGAAAAATCAAGGAATTTTATTTTAATATGCTGCATTACGTTGATCAGACACTGACGAGATGATTAAAAAAAGATAGAAAGAAATTTTTCAATCAATTTGTCAATCCGTTCTATTTCTGTTGAGAGTTGCATAGTTTCAATCGTTCCCAATCAGGCCAATCGGTTGTAGGAATTTGAGGTTATGAAGTGGCAGTTTGATGACAGCACTTTCGACTCGCGGGAATTATTTGAAAGCGTTTATTTACTTTTTTTCGAGGCAACATATTGAATAAATGTTTTGTAATAATTTCCGCGAGCTGAGAGTGCTGTCATCAATAAATTTGCCAATAAGGTGAAGTTTTTTCATCAAACTATTCATTTGATTACCTATAATTCTGTATAAAAAACATGTGATTTATTAAATAAATTATTTAAAATATTGTAGGTACAGAACAATTAAAATTATCTGAGAATGAAGCTACTCAGATTCTTCCTCATCTTCTAATATCCTTGTTAATTCGTCACCCTCTACCCCACTATCACTCTCACTTGGAAGTTTCATCATTTTAATTTAAAATTCATCTCTGGTTGAAAATGTAACTACTTTGTTGAAAATCAGTTTATCTGTTTTTGGTGAAACTTCAACTATTTGTTTGAAACTACCGGGATGGGCGTGTGGGGGGAGTTCTTATTCTTGTCAGAATTGAATTCTCTATTGATAGGATGGATACAGAGGGAGCCCGGAGTAGCGATATTGATGCGGTGGGCATCACTTTCTCCTCCTCGCTGGGGAAAATCGCGGTTGCTGCCGTGTATGCTCACCCTGAAGCTAGGATCCGCTATGATATCTGGTTATCTCTGATCAGGAAAATAAGTGAGTGCGGAAGGCCTCTCCTATGTGGGGACTTTAACGCTCACTCCCCTATGAGGGGCTCCACTACTCTTAATTATTTAGGAAGGCAGTTATGTGCCGCCATTTATGATTCCGGTTTGGTTCCCCTTAATGACCCTGAGCCTACATCCCTGTCATCCTATGGTGCTCTGTCTAACTACCTAGATCTTGTTTTTTGTGAACCCGGATAGGTCCCGATTGCCTCGTTTAGGGTGGGAAGTAACTCGTATTCATCTGATCATGTGCCGCTCTTCTGTAGGTTTGATGTAACCCCTCTCCTTGCAAAGGCTACCACGACTCGCTTCAATGTGCAGTCTTTGTATTGGTCCCTGTTCAACAGGCAGATGGAGGAATACTTTGGAGGCTAACGGTGCTTTCCGTGCCTCTTCCAGAGGTTCTGACCGAAGGAGACAGCCTCTCTGGTGGAACAATTAGTGCGAGATGGCTCGGAGCAGAAGGAGCGCAGCGCGTCAGAGATTCTTGACCAAACGGACATGGGAGCTAAAGGCTGAGTGCAAGACGTCCGGAACGTTGTGGCTTGATTGACGCCTTCAACTCGATGGGTGTGTTCACCTCTTTGGGTCTAACCTCGTGGAGACCATCGTATTTTGATGAGGAATGCGCGAATTTTTCGGCAGCGGTTTCCATGGATCTCGAATCAGGGGCGATGTTCAGGGTTCCTGGCTCTGTGAGGACTCGATTCGAGGACTTTGTGGGGTCGCATTTTCTGGACGCACTCAGGATTTACTCCGATGGGTCGGTGAATCCAGGGCTGGGGCGGGCAGGCTGCAGTATCTTTGTCCCATCATCTGGGCTTAGATTTGGGGTACGATTGAGAAATTTCGCATCTGCACTGACGGCGGAGTTGTACGGCATATTCTATGCTATTAAGCACGCCATTGAGGGGCTGGGGGGGGGGGTCCGGAACATGTCATTTTCTCGGATTCTCGGTCGGCTCTTGTTCACATAAGGGATAGGCTATTTGATCATTCGATTTACCCTCTTGCTCGACTCATTGGGGATTGGATAGCTTCAGCGGGACGTTCGGGTATCTCCATCAGTATTGTTTGGATCCCCGCGCATATGGGTATTAAGGGAAACGAAACAGCGGACGAAATCGCCAGGACGGCATCCAGACAATGTGCTGCTATTCTGAGAAAATCTACCGTAATGATAATGAGTACAAGAACACGGAAAAATGTTTAGTATTTCAGATATTATTAAAAATTGAAAAAATGCAATGTAAGGTATTCTCTTTCATTAGTCATTATTATCGTTCTCGACGAATATTTGCAGACATTGTCTCTCTCATTTGCGAATATCAGTCAAGCTAACATTGAAATAAACATTAAAATATAAAAGCACTACGCTTAACGATAAGGAGAATGATCAAACGTCAAATTAAAATGAATGAATCATTATCATCATCGACAAATATTTGTAGCCTTGTTCTCTCTACTTTGCTAATACTAGCTAAGTACAGCTATTAGGAAATACTTGTTTTCCAAAACTTAGAAACTTTCAATTTGTAAGTTTCAAAATGGCCGAAAAAATTGGCTTTAGCTGTTTCGTCATAGGGATAACAGTTTTTGCTTTAATCGTGGAAAGAGGAAATCGTGGAAACTAAAACTTGACGCAAACAAGGTTTTTTAGTTCTATTGTCTTAAATTGAAGATAAGATCTTAAAGATTGCGTCATGTGAATTTCAAATGTTGGCTACAACAGTGTTTTTTGTATCGCTCGCGCTCAGCGTATAAATTATTTCCGACAGTAGCGTATATTACAAATATTATTATATTCACGAATGGCATTAAAGATGACCACCAAGGTGGAGACCAGAGTAGAAAAGTTCTTAATTTTTTCTTAGTGGAAAAGAAACTGATTAGAGTATCATTAAAGAATTTGGTTAAAAGTGCAACTAATTATTCTGGTGCTTCGTTATATAATATACACATGTGTGTATACATATGGATCATGAATCATAACATGCGTCAAGGTTGTTCCGTCATCATAATCGTTATCATGGATGTTAAACTTAGTGCAAACTTCTGCACACGTGTAGAGTTTACGAAGATAGTTTTCTGATTTAGGCTTTAAAGCCTAAATCAGAAACAATTGAAATATGAATTTACGATGAAGCTATAGAAGAATTCGAGTCTGTTAATTGAATGTATGCTTATCTAATCGACCAACATTGTCTCGCTAGCCTGGTACCTCTGCAGCACGCAGGGATGTATCAAGTAGGAAACCCCATTATATCGTCTTCTGACATGGATTGACTCGAAGCTTTTCTGTATCCTATTATTAGAAACGATGAACTGGAGAATAGAAATGCCATGCTAGAAGGAGGATGACGAAGCTAAGAACCTTATCGTTCATAAGCTTAAGGAGTCGCAGCCCCTTAACAAGGATTTTACTGGGTCGGTTCGAGGTTTTCTCCGAAGCCAAAGGGTAATCAGTGGTAGTAGGATCAGCCACCTGCTTGGAAAAGAACCTAGGTTCCAGGTTAGTTTTGGTCAGGTTAGGCTCGCCATCCCAGAGACCTCGTATGTTTGCAAAATACAAGGTGTTTGCTGCAATGGGTGTTTCGTTGACTTTTGACAGGACGATGCTGCAGAGACAGAAGAAAAGGGCTCTTATGGGGACGATGAAGATTCTGCAGGACCGAAGCTATGAGGAGTCAGTTAGGGGTGGTGACCCAGTATTTGAAGGAAAAACTCTCTTTAAGGATATTCGATGATGAAAACAGAAACTGCCCCAAACTCGATGGGGACATTTCTCGAGACAAAGAGATAGTCAGGAAAGAAAGAGGCAGACCAGCAAGGGAAGATATTGGGTACGAGAATTACAACCAGGTTACTCCCAAAAAATTAACCTCTTGAAGAGGAGAATGAAACTCTCAAAAAGGAGAGTAAATAATCCCGTATTACAGATGGGGAAGGTATTTCTCGGATCGTCTTTGGGAATTCCTACGTTTTCTCAAACCCAAGTGACATTCCGATCTTTCGGCTGGACTACGATATACTATGTTCAAGTGAAACGTGGCTCTCGGTGCCCTCTGCCCATTTTCTTCATGCTTGTATTCAGTTTGATCAACATTCTTTGCAAGTCTCCGATTGATTCTGCCATAACAACCTTATCATCTGCGAACGCTAACCCACGTACCCTCACTGCCCCGAGATCCACTCCTTGGCCATTCTTAGACACTTATCCATAAAGGTAATGAATAGCCATGAGGACATAACGTATATATAGATCTTTAAAACTTTTCTATTATAAATCCTCAAAGTTTTAAAATGCAAATCATTAAAACTGAAGAATTCGCAACAGTAAATCTTCAAAATTGAACTACTCTACAATTATCTTTGATTGGCTCTGCCATAGCAACCTTATCATCTGCGAATTCTAACCCACGTACCCTCACTGTCCCGCGATCCACACTTTCTTCGTCGAAGAGGGCCATTCCTAGACACTTATCCATAAATATAATAAATAGTCATGAGAACATAACGTATATATACATATTTAAAACTTTTCTATTATAAATCTTTAAAAACTTTAAAGTTTTAAACTGCAAATCATTAAAATGAAAGAATTTTCAACTGTAAATCTTCAAAATTGAACCATTCTACAATAGTCTTTGATTGACTCTGCCATAGCAACCTTATCATCTGCGAACGCTAACCCACGTACCCTCACTGTCCCGAGAACCACACCTTCTTCGTCGAAGAGGGCCATTCTTAGACACTCATCCATAAATAATGAATCTTCAACCAAAAGAGAAATTAATTTTTAATTATGACTCAATTCAATAATTTAATTTCCAAACAAAAACATAAATGTTCCATAAAAAAAGCAAATTTTTAACACGAAAGACGAATTTCTAACAAAATAGTACAGTTTTCAACCAAACAGATGAATCTCCAACCAAAAAGATGAAATGTCTATCAAGAAATCAAATTTCCGACAAAAAATAGATGACTTAATTTTTCAATTAAGAAATTAATTTTCATTAAAAAAAGTAATTTCCAAACAAGGAAATAAATTTTCAACCAAAAAGATGAATTTTCTACTAAAAAAGATTAATTTTAAACAAAATACATAACTTTCCAACCTAATTTTCAATTTTTGAAGGAATTTGTAACCTAATAGTTAAATTTTCCACCAAAGAAATGTATTTTTAGCCAAAAAGGTGAATTAGTCACCAGGGAGAATAATAATCGACCACAAAAGACAAAGTCTCAACAAAGTACAGATATTTTCAAACAGATAGCTGAACTTTTAACTGAAGAATATAAATATTAAACGAGACATTGAATAGTGAAATTTTCAGCAAAAGGATTCTTTTTCCGATCTCTCTAGTAGCTTAGTGGTTAGAGCACCTTACCGGAAATTACTTGACCTGGCGTTCGAATCCCAGCGGAGCGAAATAAGAAGATCTATTATCTGAATAAGTTTAATTTAGTAAATATTCAATTTAATAAATTCATTTTCAACAACAAAAAACTAATTTTCAATCAATGATTTCGCACACAAAACTTATAAGCTTTCAAGCATTTTGAAAGGTTTTGAATGAATAAAAAGTTTGTATCAGAATTTCCAGAAAAACTTACAATAATTGTTGTTTTCTTTTGAAAAATTAATTTAAAAGAACATTGAATAAGATTTCCAAAATTTTCAAGAAAGAATATAAAAAAAACATCCAAAGGAAGTTTTCAATCCTTTTCAATCCGAGGCTCGACTTCCGATTAGGTCGGATTCATTTGGATTGGAACCTTGCTTTGACGTCTGATTCAATCGGATTCAATCGGATAGAAATCTTGCTCTGACCTTGGATTAGGTCGGATTCAGTAGGATTGGCATCCTTACTATGAAATCGGATAAGGTCGCATTCAATCGGTTTTCCATTCTTACTCCGACTTCGGATTATATCGGGTAGGAATCCTTGTTTCAAAATCAGATTAGCTCAGATTCAGTGGGGTTGGCTTCTTTGTTTCGAAATTGGATCAGGTCGGATTCAATCGGATTGTCATTCTTATTTCGACTTCCGATGAAATCGGATAGGAATCCTTGTTTCAAAATCAGATTGTGTCGTATTAAGTCGGATAGAAATCTTGGTCTGACCTTGATTTGGGTCGGATACAGTCGGATTGGGCTGTTTGTTTTGAAATCTAATTAGATCGCATTCAATCGAATTTTCATTCTTATTTCGACTCGGATTAAATCGGATAGGATCGTCATTCTTATTTCAACTACAGACTAAGGCGGATAGGTATCCTCTTTAAAAATCGGATTAGGTCGGATTGGCATCCTTGCTTCAAAATCGGATCAGGTTGGATTCGATCGGATCGTCGTTCTTATTTCCACTTCGGATTAAATCGGATAGGAATCTGATAGGAATGTCATTCTTATTTCGGCTTCGGATTAAATTCGATATGAATCCTTATTTAAAAATGGGATTGGGTCGCCATTCTCATTTCGACTCCAGCTTAAATCGGATTAGGTCCGATTCAGTCGGATTGGCATCCTTGCTTTGAAATCGGATTAGGACTGATTCGATCTGAATGTCATTCTTATTTCGGCTTCGGATTAAATCGAATAGGAATCCTTATTTCAAAATCAGATTGTGTCGTATTCATTCGGATAGAAATCTTGGTCTGACCTTGATTTGGGTCGCATTCAGTCGGATAAGGCTGTTTGTTTTGAAATCGAATTAGGTCGGGTTCAATGCAATTTTCATTCTTATT
>CAKNXH010055707.1:0-21671 GCA_932178445.1 Andricus quercusramuli
CCCTTGAAGGGCCTTGAGGCTTAAAAGCGAGCCCTCAAACATGAAACAGTTTAGAAATTTCTCTTCTTAAAAATGAAAGGATTTTGATCAACTACAGCAGAAAACCGATTCTTGAAATATACTGAACTCAAGTGTTATTCCCTTGAGAGCCTTGAGGCATAAGGGCGAGCCCTTAAGTTGAAACTTCAGGGTTTGAAGAAGCAGATCGATGCTTCCAGGAACTCTGTTTTCGTATTTTCCTCGGAAATACGAGGCGACCTGGGAATAAAGGAGTCTACGCAGAAAATTTTCGAGGGTGCAGGTCCTTTGTTTGCGTGGAGAAACACCTGCCCCTGGCGGCAACCTGCGCGGAATTCCCTGTCCCGCCCTTCTTTCCCCACTCCATTCGCTCAACCTATATCCTCACAAAATAAATTGTTTCCTGGGAGGTATTTTCACAGTCTTTTTAAGCTTCCTTCCTCAATATTAGAGGTTGCTTCAAAATAAAACCATAATACGAAATGACAGCACATCCTTATTTATTGCTTCCCTGTTACATGACTGCTAGGGTGGTTTGAAAATGCAATGGATTTTTTTTTTTGAATTTCCGATCACATACGTATCGCCCGGAAATTTGTTTGAATCCACAAAAAAAGATGCGCTAAAAAAATTATTTCCAAAGGATCTGCAAGCCCGACGATGTTTAACACGTATTTCCAATAAGACAAAAAAAACTTTTTTGTTAATTTTATTCAGAATAGTTAGATGACATCTTTGATTTTTTTCGAAAGATAACATTTTTAATTGAACCATGTATTATAGGTGTAGAGAAGATTTTTTTATATTGGCATTAGGGTCGGTAATATTTTTTGTGTTCAGCAATTAATTTAAAAAAAATATATTTATTTTTAAATAGAGTAAAAATTAGCTTTTCGTGTTATGTGAGTCCAGTGAGTTAGGCCAGGACGAAACATGCAGAAGCTAATTTTTATTCTATTGAAAAATAAATATATTATTTTTAATTAATTGCTGAGGTCAAATAAAAAATTATCGACCCTAATGTCGCAATATGAAAAAATCTCCTCTACTTTTATTTAGAATCGTCAATATTAGGTAAATCGAGTTGAAATTCAACTCTTCTCAGTTATCTACATGAAAAAAATGAATTTACGTATTTTTAATGGATTCAAACAATTTTTTGGTTGATAAGCATTAAACTTTAACAACAACAAAATTTACTGCTCTAATGAATACCCAGGAATCAGGTCGTGCGAGTTTTTCGACTTTTTTCGACTTTTTTGAAAAATACGATACTTAGCAACTTTTTGAAGAAAAATGCGACTAATCGACTTTTTTCATTCTTCTCAGAAGTTCGTTATACTCAGATTAAATTTTTAATCACAATGAAAATTTTAAAATTCAAATTAAGAACTAGAAAAAATTGTTCCATTTCTTTTTTTTATACCATTAAGCCATTTCCCTTTCGGGGTAGGTGGATTATTTTTTACTACTAGTGTAGTGTGGGCTCACCACACCCACGACGGGCCAACAGCACGCAGTATCCCGAACGGTCACCCATTCAAGTACTAACCGCGCCCAACACTGCTTAACTTCAGTAATCTAACGAGAACTGGTGTTTTCAGCGTGGTATCGCCATTAGTATCCATTTGATTGGAAAAAATTAAACATTCTTATTCAAAGATTTGGTTTTTACAAATTACAAGCGTCAATAGGTGGACATTTTTAAGTCTTCTTTTCCCTCCTGTTTTCAAGAAATTTTTCCTCTTTCTCGTTTTTTTATTGAATTCGTACTGAATTATTAGAAGCCAATAAGAAAATGTAACTAATTTAAGTTGAGAGTTGATTCTTTTTGGTTAAAAATTCGAATATTTGTTTGAAAATTTAATTACTTTGTTCAAAATTCATCTTTGTTTGCCAAAAATTTAAATGTCTTGTTGAAAATTCGCATTTTTTTATGGAAAATTCATCCTTCTGCTTTGAAAATTCCACTTTTTTGATAGAAGAGTCCTTTTTTTGGTTGAACTTTCCTCTTTCTTCGTTCAAAATAAACATTTTTGTTAAAAATTGAACTTTCCGCAAAAAAAGTCGTCTTTTTTATAAAAATTAAATTATTGTGTTCAAAATTAATCTATTTTGTTGGAAATTCATCTCTTTCGATTCAAAGTTCAACTATGTAGTTGTAAATGCATCTAATTGATTTTTTTTTCTAAATTCAACTATTTATTTGAAAATTCATTTTTCTGCGTTAAAAATTAACTTTTTTTTTTGAAAATTCACATTTTGGGCTGATGAGTCAACTGTCTTCTGAAAAATTAGTCTTTTTGGCCTGAAATTTCAAATATTTGGTTGAAAATTCAATTATTTTTGTTTGAATTTTGTACATCTTTTATTTGAAAATTCGACCATTTGGTTGAAAATTTAATTATTTTGTTCAAAATTATTCTTGGTTCGTCAAAAATTCAACTTTTTTATCAAAAATTCGTTTTTTTTGCATCATAACATCATCTTGGGATTTAAAATTAATTTTTTATGGTGGAAAAGTCTAAGTTTTGTTTGGAAATTCAACTTCTTGGGTAAAATTTGTGTATTAATCTCTCGGGATTAAAATTCAACTGTTTTATAAACAATTAGACTCTGAATATTATGCATTTATAGCATTTCATATTGAATTCAACCTTGCATTTATATTAATTTTATTTTGAAAGAATTTATTTCGCTATTTTCTTGAAAAATCATGCTATTTTTCCTGTTTCGAGAGCATTTTGGCCTAAAAGTTCTGAATTATCAAAGGAATAAACAATGCCATATTGAAATTATTACTCTCAAATTAAGAGCCTTAATTTTGAAGTAATTTGAAGTTTAAAATGTTCGACATTAATGTTCCTGAAGATAATTTTAAATAAACTATCAAATATTGCTGAATATTGAAAAAAAATGTATTTTTTTTAATTAAAAAAAAATTTCAAGTTGCATGGTTTGGAAATGGTATATTTTCGACTGAATCAATATTTAAACAAGGGATTTTAAATTGAATAGAAGTATCTAATTATGAATCTATTGATTTGAAATTATTTAGAAATTAAACATAGATTATAATCTTTCAACCGAACCTTTACATTTATTTAACCACTATGACTTTCAAATTGAACAGTTCAATTTTGTACGTTAAAATCCGGAAATTATTTAAATATGAATTTTTGAAGTTTTGTTTTCATATTTTTGTGAACATGAAAGTATTTATTATTGTTCTGAAAAATTTCTAATTGGGAGTTTCTTCTCTTCAAATTTTACTTTTTATTCATATAAGTATTTATTTTAGTATTTTTTACTATATTTTAATTCGATAAATAAATAATAGAGCAATAGCAATTTAAGAGCGATACTAGGTTGAAGTATTTTTGAAGTATTCTTCATTTCAAGGTATTTTTTTAAAATCTTATTCCAAACTGGTCCTTCTGGTAAAATCATACCGATCCTGATTAAACAATATTAATTTTGTGAAATTTTCTAGTATCTTTTAGTACTTTTTAAACTAATAATGACGTAGGAAATTGAAATACATATTTCAAATGAAAAAGCTTGGAAAAAGACATTAAAAGATATCTAAATCGATTTCCAGCCAAACAAATTTTCTTCAAGTGAAGAATCTAATAAATTTTTACTTTCTAGAAAGTTATTTCCATCAGATGAGAGGTTTTAGGCTTCACTGTAGAAATGTTTTGGTAACAAGGGTTCCTCATTAAATCAATTTTTTATGTTCACAGATGGACATGGTGACTTGGATGTGCCAGCTGTTCCAAAATCAACGACCGTTTCCTCCTGATGCGCATTATTTAAGATCGAGATTGGGATCACGATCAGGAGTGCAAGGTGCAAGGTGAGCATCGATTCCAGATTTATAAGGCGATAAGTGGAATCAAGGAATGTGTTATAGGGCAGGCGTATATCGTATAACTGTTCCACTTTGAAATAAAGACGCGCAGCTGTGTCGACTTTATTGGTATTATCTCAAAATCTCGAACATGTCGTTAACGAAAATGAAGTGATTTCTTGTCGATCCAATCAGCTGGCGAAATTGGGTACGCAATAAATGGGAGTTACCAATCCAATCAATGCAGTGAGGATGAGTTTTTACAGTATTTCAAAAAGAAAATACCGCTGTGAAGTACTATGGATGTATTCAGTATCGGTGTACTCGCATTCATTTCTGTTCATTTTATGAGCACTTTGCTTCCTCATATAGGTATCAAATGAATTTGCTTCCTCATAGAGGGAGGTTTTTCTTTGACAAAAAAAAAAAAATTGTTACTTTCAATATTTTTCAGTCTTATGTTTCAGTCTTACCAAAAATCTTATTTTCGGAACATCAGAGAGCCCAGCAAAATGTCAATATTGATGTGTTTTGTTACAATGAACAACTTTTTAACTTATAGCAGTGTTATAATCCAAATTGATATCTCATATAAACAATGTAACTTTTTTATAAACTTTCTAATTCGCTTTTGATTGATCAAGAACGGTCATCGAAAGTTCGTCAATAGATCAATCTACACGTCTCGAAGACGCGAACAATTAAATCAAAGCCAGTAATGTTATATTCCCAATATCATAAGAATCTGCTTATAAACAAGGAAAATAATTTTGTTACAAAATTTAAGAACGATATTGGTAGGTTATGGTAGGTCATGAAAGGTTAATAATTTGGGCATTCGATGCGTCTCGAAGACGCGAACAAATATATTATATGCATAACTATTATATTCCTGAAATTAAAAAAAAAATTTCCTCACACCAACAAGATAAATAATATATTTCTTAAATTTATAAATCGGTATTGCTAGATCATAAGAGATCACAGAAGATCTTTCAATACGCCATTCGACGTGTCTCGAGGACGTGGACAAACATTTCAGATACAGTACTGTAGTGTTCGTAATATGAGCACAATTTTTCTCATATAAACAGAATATACCCATTTTGTTGAAAATTCATAAATTGGTACTGGTAGGTTATGAAACTTTCAACAATTGGTCGATCGAAGCATCTCGATGACGCGAACAAATACACAAATACGGCAGAAAATGCTGTAAATTAACAATAACACGTAGAAATTTAGATCTTTTTTTAGTTTTGGGCCATAATTAGGGCGTTTTGGAGAGTAAGGGGGGTAGTAAAATGAAAGTTATTGATATTTTTCAATTTCTAAGCCACTCCTCTTCAATCTCTGGAAAATTTAGCAACTTTCGATGAAATTCTGAAATATCACTCAAATTTTTCGAAAATCCACAATTTTCCAGTGTTCATTATATGGGATTTTCAAGTGCCCGGTAATAAATATTGGAATTTTGAAAGAAAATACATATTTTCTCTCTCTGAAAACGAAAACTTGGGGGGGGGGGGGGTCATGCCTTTTAGCTCGAAAAACGGTTTTTGGACCACCCTAGCTCGATACTTTTTAAACTTCAAATATGTATTATCAAAAATTTTAACAATCATAAGTAATAAACAATAAAGAAAAGTCGAAGGCTAAAACGCTTTAATAACCGTGATGAATAAAAAAAATCATTTTCTGCTATAAAAAAAGATATATAAAACTAGAATGTTAATGATAAATACCACAATTCCAATTTCTTTGAATTTTAAATGACACAATTTACGAAATCGTAATCTGAAAAAATGCAATTTTTCATGTTTTGAAATTGCCCCATTTTGAACATTTTAATCAGAAATCATTCAGTTCCGAGATTTTTCAATTCAAAATAAAATGTTTCACTTCGGTACGCTTCCAAATAGAAATGATACAATTTTATCTTCTTTTAAATACATTTATCAAATTTTCAGACTTTTATTCTGAAATTTTTTAATATTGAAGCTTATTCCCACTTTTTCAAAACAATATTATTCAAATTCAAAATTTGACTTAATCCGTCAGCATGTTTGCAGTTGACATTAAGCTTTTATCAATTTCAGATGTCAAACCGAAATTTCAACAAAAAAGTTTGTTTTCAATCAAATAGTTGATTTTTAAACCGGAAAATATAAACTTTCAACCAAAAAAAGAAGAATTTTGGTTAATTTTAAATTTTCGTTGATGATTAATTTTTTTAAACTGAAAATTTAACTATGCCATTATTACTTGAAAATTGATCGTTTTTAGATGAAAATTCAAAAATTTGGTTAAAAATGTATTTTTTGGTAGAAAATTAATCGACTTGATTGAAAATTCAACTGCTTCGTTAAAAGTCAAACTACTTTGTTAAAAATTAATTGGCTGGTTGGTTGAAGATCCATCTCTTTTTATTAAATATTTAGCTATTTTCTTAAAAATTCTTTTTTGTTTTTAGATGATAATTAAATTTCTCAACTGACAATTTAGCTATTCCACTTTTGCTTAAACGTTGATTGTTTTTAGTTTAAAATTCAACTAATTGGTTGGAAATAACGTTTTTTTGGTTGAAAATTCATATTTGCGGGTTGCAAACACAACTTTTTGGTTAAAAATTTGCCTAGTTTGCTTGAAAGTTCAACTATTTGATTGAGAAATAATATTTTTTGTTGTTGAAAATTCATCTCTTTCAGTAGAAAATGAATGTATTTTTTTTGAAAATCCAGCGATTTTCTTGAAAATGCAATATTTTTCGACCTGAATTTTTGGAAGTTTCATATTGAATTCAATATGGTACCCATACATTAATTTGATAAAAGAATTCATTCCCCTATTATTCCCCTATTTTCGTAAAATATAACCCCATTTCCTCTATTTTTTGATCATTTTGGACTGTGAAATCTGTTAAAATTTGTTTGTTTTTTTCGTGTTTTATTTCAGGGGTTTATCAAATTAAATTGAAGAGAAATGTTGTTTTAAGAGGAGGGGTTGGGGGATTTAAATTTGTGGAGGCATCCTGGGTGGTTCAATCATTTACCGAAATCTCATCATAATGTGTTACTTTTGTCGTTAAAAAACTAACTTTCTTTTTGATGAATCGGAACACATGCTCATATATGTACTCATTTTATACTTACGAAGTTGCTTTATGCAATGATGAGTATTTTTTTGCCGCCATTAAATTGGCAGCAGGTCCCGCAAGAAGTTAATTATGAATTAATTACGCGGAGATTTTGAATATGTCAGATGAACTACAGACGTGAACGCTTTCTCACTGAGATTCGTGAATTATTAAGTGCCCTGATTCTTCAGTTACACCTGGCGTTTCTCTGGACGAGATTTTACACCTGGTGTGATCAAGATGCCTTTATACCTTGTTGAATTCGGTATGAGCCACGTGGCTCGATAAAAAGTATGTACGTAAAAGCTGCAAAAAGTAATTGGGAATTATGTGGAACAGGACTAATGTGAATTAATTAATTATCGAAATTCAATGCGAAAATAAGCGCAAAGAAAATAGATGTCAAAAAAGTTTTATTCATCAGATCAATTATAAGGATCCGAGTACATTACACAGCCCCACAAAAAAAATTAAATTTTCATATGCCTGAACCAGACCCATGCATCCCTAGGTATTTTTTATTGCTGAATCCGAATCCGAGGTCAAAAAAAATCATATACCCCCAACATTTTTAGCTTGAGCCAAAAAACACCCCTAGAATGGGGTGAAAATGAGATTAAGCAAAGAGCATAGTTGTTGCATCTTAATCAATCGAATTATACACATTTTCAAGTATATAGCGCATAAAATTGATTTGAAACACCCCTCCCCACCTACCCCCTAACCCAGCTAACCCCTGAAAACCACCTGTATCAAACGACAAGTAGGCTAACCCACCTATCCCTGGGAACAGCGAGTTTAGTCTTCTATTTTTTTGAAATAATTACATTCGGCACCACAAGCGTGCTAACCCACGTACCCCCTAACACCTAGAAACGAATCCTATCAAACCACAAGCAGGCTAACCCGCCTACGCCTGGGAACAGCGAGTTTAGTCGGCTATTTTTTTGAAATAATTACATTCGACACCACAAGCGTTCTAACCCACGTACCCCCTAACTCACGTAACCCCTAGAAACAAATCCCATCAAACCACAAGCAGGCTAACCGACCTACCCCTGGGAACAGCGAGTTTAGTCGCCTATTTTTTTGAAATAATTACATTCGACACCACAAGCGTTCTAACCCACGTACCCCCTAACTCACATAACCCCCAGAAACAAATCCTACCAAACCCCAAGCAGGCTGACCCACCTACGCCTGGAAACAGGGAGTTTAGTCGCCTATTTTTTTTAAATAATTACATTCGATACCACAAGTGTGCTAACCCACGTCCTTTGAACTTAGGGGTAGTTTCTTTTAACTCTTTAGGGGTAGCTTATTACTACTACGTTTCACTCAGGATACTTACCGGTCGAGTTTAAAAAAAAACAGGGCTAGAGTTTCGACTAAACTCGCTGTTCCCATGGTAGGTGGGTTAGCCTGCCTGTGGTTTGTAGGATTTGTTTCTAGGGGTTAGGTGAGTTAGGAAATAGGTGGGTTAGCACGCTTGTGGTGTCGAATATAATTATTTCAAAAAATAGGCGACTTAACTCGCTGTTCCCAGGGGTAGGCGGGTTAGCCTGCCTGTGGTTTGGTAGGATTCGTTTCTGTGGGTTAGGTGAGTTAGGGGGTACGTGAGTTAGCATGCTTGTGGTGTCGAATGTAATTTTTTCAAAAAAATAGGCGACTAAACTCGCTGTTCCAGGTTTAGGTGGGTTAGCCTGTCTGTGATTTGGTAGGATTCGTTTCTAGGGGTTAGGTGAGTTAGGGGATACGTGGGTTAGCACGCTTGTGGTGTAGAATGTGATTATTTCAAAAAAATAGGCGACTAAACTCGCCGTTCCCACGGGTAGGTGGGTTAGCCTGCTTGTCGTTTGGTAGAGGTGGTTGTTAGGGGTTATCCGGGTTAGGGGGTAGGTGGAGTAGGTGGGGAGGGGTGTTTCAAATCAATTTTATGCGCTATACACTTGAAAATTTGTATAATTCGATTGACTAAGATGTAACAACTATGCTCGTTGCTTAATCTCGTTTTCACCCCATTCTAGGGGTGTTTTTTGGCCCTAGCTAAAAATTTTGAGGGTATATGAATTTTTTGGACCTCGGATTCGGATTCAGCGATGAGAAATACATAGGGATGCATGGGTCTGGTTCAGGGATATTATATTAAATTTTTTGTTTGGGGCTGTGTTATCGGAGAAATGAATCAGTTTTTATATCTCAATATTTATCGAAATCAAAATGCGTGTGCAGATTTTTCCTTGGAGGGGAAGTAGGGGAGGTAATGGTAAAATGAGAGTAGCGAAAGTAGGAGAAGTGAAGGGAAATGACGAGTGGAGAACTAGCGGAAATAACGGACGTAGGAGAAGTGAGAGGAGATGAGGGATAGGAAGTATGGGAAATGAGGGGAGGGGAAATATGGGACATAAGGGGAGAATTAAAAAGAAATAAGTGGTGGGGAAGTAAGGGAAGTGAGGAAAAATGTGGGGGGTAATGGGGAGTGCAGTGAGTGAGGGGAAGTAAGGGCGGTACTGAGAGGAAATGTGGGGAAATGTAGGTGGGGGAAGTAGGGTTTATCAAAGGAGTGGAAGAAAAGGAAAATCAGTGGTCGGTAGGTAGAAGTGAAGTGATGTAGAGTAGGTCAGTAGGGTAATGCCTGTGTGTAGGAAGGAAAGTGCGGCCTGGGAAAGGTGGGAAATGCGGAGATTTTATGGGTGGGGAAGTGCAGGGAAATAAGGGGTGGGTAAGTAGGAGAAGTGAAGGGATGTCAAGTAGGGTAATGCCTGTGTGTAGGGGAGGGGACGTGTGGGCTGGGAAAGGAAAATGGGGGGAGGCAAGTGTTAGTTGTGGAAGTGAGGGGGGAGGCAAGTGAGGAGGGAGGGAAGTGAGGGGAAGAGTTAACTCAATTTCTGAGGATTTAAGTAATTTTAAAGAGACTTAACAAAATTTGCAATGATTTTAAGAGATTTTAAAAGCTCTTGAGCTCTAATAAATTGTGCATGATCTCAGGAATTATTATCAGATTTCATGAAATTTCACTGGTTTTCAACAATATTTTAATGAACGTTTCATTTAAATGAGTAACACGAGAATTCTAGATCAATAAAAAAATCTATACCCCCTTCCCCACATTACTCCTTTCCTCATCAAGCGAGTCACGCCTACCCCAAAAGGAAAATGGCTTAATGGTATACTAAGAATTTTTAAGCATTTTTTTGTACCAAAATTAAGTCATTTCGTAGAATTTCAAAAATTTGTGAAATTTTCCAAGGTATTTCCAAAGATTTTGAAGAATTTTCGCACATTTTGAAATTCCAAGGATTAAAAGGATTTCAAAACATTTCAATGATGTTAGGATATTTTTAAAAAATCCAGTCAATTGTCAAGAGCTTTGAAAAATTTTAAAAGATCCAAGGGATTTTAAAAGATTTTAAAGGGCTTCGATGATTTTGAGGGATTTCAAAAGGTCTCGAGTTATTGTAATCAATTTTCGAGGATTTCAGGAAATATCATCAGATTTCATAGAATTTAACGGGATTTCATAAATAATATTCCACCATGAAGGATGAATTTCCAACAAGAGAGTAAAGTTTTAAGCTAAAAAGTCGAATATTTTAGAAAGCATTGCACTTTTAAATCGGAATAGAAGAATTTTTAACTAAAAAAAAAATTTTCAATCATTAAAGATGAATTTCTCAACAAGATAGTTGAATTCTCAACTAAAAAATATAAAATATAAATATAAATAATATAAATATAAAAATCCTGATGAAAAATTAACTTTGACCGAAAAAAGAAACGAATTTTCCACAAAATTGTTAAATTTTCAATCAAAAACATGAATTTTCGATGAAAAAGATTAATTTTCTACCAAAAAAGACCAATTTTGAACAAAATACATAAATTTTCAAGAAAGGTATTTGATTTTGAAGATGACGAAAAAAATCTGCAAAAAAGTTGAATTTTCAAACAAAAACTATGATTTTTCAACCAAAAAGTTTAACTTTCATTAAAAAAAGATACATTTTTAATTAAATAGTCCAATTATTAACTGAAAAAGATCTACTTTTAGCCAAAAATAGAACAGTTTAATTGCAAGTTTAAAATATTTATTTTTAATCAAACATTAAACAAATTTTCATTAAAATAGTTCAATTTTCAACAATAGAGATGAACCTTCATGTAAAAAAATGAATTTTTAACAGAGTAGTTGAACTTTTGACAATATAATAATAAAATTTGTAACCAAACGAGATGAATTCTGAACCAAAAATATAATAGTGGGGGAGAGTTTCCGGTTGTGGGCACAGTTTTGTTTTTGACTCATAATTTTCGTTTGAGACCATATTACGCGGGGATATGAATCTCATTGGAAGGCTAGAGGCCTTAGCTAACTTTTTGCTAAAGTAAGTACATTGATTCCGTCAACTAGAGAAATTTTACGACCAATTTTGTGAAATCGTCATTTTTTGCAACAAAAAAAATCGTAACCGGTTGTTTCGAAAATTCACTGAAAATGGAGATGGTTGGAGGAAAACGCACCTAATTCTGAAGAATTTCAAGGTTTATTAATTTGAAAGGCCTTTAGAGGCAAAAATATGAACAAAAGGTATTTGACTTCGGTGGTTGACTTCTTCGAGGTTGTCATGGCTGAAATACGTGAACTAAAATAATAACTAAAATACTTTCAAACGTTAACGGAATATGTTATGTCAGCACAAATGATGACATCTGACAGTTTTCAAGTCAAACAGACGCCTTAAATGAAAAAAATGTGCCCACAACCGGTTACACTTAAGTGCCCACAACTGGAATTCACGACCATTATCGGTGGCATCAAGAAAATGTGATTTTTCATAACTTACATATAAATCGGTGAGACATCTTAAACCACAACGAAAATACTGTAGAAATATCGATAACACTAACCTGTTTGAGATTATTGACTTCGATTTATCGCAGTTTTCAAACATTGGTAAACTACAAATGCGCTAATTTTTACTTATTTCTTTGAATATGATCGCAGCTAATGCACGAATCGTCTATTTACGTTGATATCACCTCGAAAACTGCGTACTACTGTCAGAATACAAGTACGGCACCAGTTAGATTCAGCATATTTGTATTCTGTCAGTTGTTACGGAGAGGTGCCCACAACCGGAGAGTGCCCGCAACTGGTGACTCTGCCCTAGCCTTTTAATTAAAAAAATGAACTTCCACCCAAAAATATAGTTGGATTTTCTTACTGGGTTTAAGTTATAAATGTTATCTAAGTTCGTAAAGTTATTTCAACTTATAACCCCCCCCCCCCCCTTCATATCATTCTTAGTTTATAGCCCCCCTCCATCAAACTGGTAACATAGTTTATGGAAAGAACCACCGAACCACTCTTTCTTTTAGAACTTCATCAATGTAAGGGCTTTAAAGTTTAAGGTCTTTAAAGTTTAAGGTGTGTAATCGTGACACTACTTGATTCGGGTAGTGTTTCTAGGTGGATTATTTATTACTAGTATCACTAGTGTGGGCTCACCACACCCACGACGGGCCAACAGCACGCAGTATTCCCGAACGGTCAACCATCCAAGTACTAACCGCGCCCAAAACTGCTTAACTTCAGTGATCTTACGAGAACTGATGTTTTCAGCGTGGTATCGCCGTTGGCGATATATATATATATATAATTTATAATATACACATTTTATCGAAATATCGGCTCTGTGTGCTTCGAGATATGATTATGTAGATGACGTGCGCAAAAAATTAGAGAAAAATATTCAACCGTGCGACCTCAAAAATACATATTCTGATTAAGGGTCTTAAAAAATAGTTCCTGATAGGAAAATAATGAGCTGAGTTTCAGCCTCAATTATTGTTATGGAGTTATACAATTTTTGACTTCACTAGAACTTTCGGTACATTCCATTGCTCCCATAGACCTTCGAGAATAGGCGAAGCCCAGAAGGTTGAAGAAACTCTCGAGGCAGGGCCCGGTGAGATCGATGGAGCCTCGATTCGCGAAGGAGATCGTCCTTGTGCGGATATAAAAAGCACCTGGGTCCGACTTCCGGTATTCCCTTCGAGGACTCTAACTCGTATCTTGATGCGGGGCTTTGAGTTGCAGCGACGAAGCTGGGGTTTGGGGAGCTTTTTACGATCTCAGTTTATGGAGCCACGCCAGCTGAGTTTCCGACAAACGTGCACTACGTGTCGTTTTTCGACATTTGCGTAAATCCCCGGCACAAAAATCCCCAGGAGCAGGAAGTTTCTGGATACCAAGGACTTCGATCATGTTGTGCTCTTTTTATACAATCCGATTCAATATAGATAAAACGTCTAAAAGGATGGGTTTAACGCCTTTCTATTGAATATATGTGACGGGATCTGAAGAAAGGGAAACTTAAGTCGAAAAATACGGATTTTGAGGTAAAAACGGTTTCAGTATACTGGAAAATTTTATTTTGAATGCAATTTGTTTCTCGAAAACTTGTTTTTTAGGCTCTAGAGCCCAGTAGATCGGCATGATCGAGTCTAGGCGGGAATTCCTACCATACCGACTTCCAGACTGTTTGACAGTTCAAGTGGTTCATGTTCGTGCTAAGTCTCTAGAATTTCTCAAAATGGTCTCGACAACGTTGTGAAATGATATTGCCGATTATAATTTTATAACTTCATCGATAACATTACGGACGTGAACCACTCCAATGGTTATGGATTTTGAAAGAAAATTTCCGAAGTCAAGATATTCCTGTAAGAAGCTCTTTCAGTAATTGTTTTTAAGATAGTCACTATAGTCATTTTTTAAAATGAACAGTCACTTTTTTTTCAATAAACGAACCCATGGGTTAATCATCATTGTATTCAGGCGTATACCTATTACTCAATTATCCTGAATTCTTTCGGAATATTTTACGGAATTTTAGAAGATTTCAATGGAGTTCTGATATACTTCAATAATTTGAAGAATTTTCAAAGTATTTGGAAGATTTTAGTTTTTTTAGGGCCATGGAAGTTTCATGAGCTTAAAAATCTTCCAAGGGGTTTCGAAAGATTTCAAAGGATTTTAAATATATATGGGGTTTTTAAAAATTCCAAGGAATTGATTTCAATAATTTGAAGATATTTCAAAGGATTTGAATGCTTTCTTATTTTTTTTAAATCGAAGGAATTTTCAAGAGCTTTAAAATGTTTCGAATTATTTCGAAACTTTTTTTAAGATTTCAAATATTTTAGGGGTTTTAGAAAGATTCCCAGGAATTTTTGATATATTTTATAATTTGAAGATAGATTGAAGGATTTCAAACATCTCAGGATATTTATAAGACCTCTAAGAAATTTTGAAGAGCTTAAATAGGCTTCAAGGAATTCCAAACGATTTCAGAGAATTTTAAATATTTTAGGATATTTTAAAATGTTCCAAGACATTTTCCAGACATTAAATTTTTTTTTAAAAACTTCCAAGAATCTTAATGATTTTAAATAATTTCGAAAAAATGTCATGGGATTTTAAAAAATCTCCGGAAGTTTCGGAATTCGGATGACATAGAATAATTTTATAGGACATATAAGGTTTTAAGATATTTTTAAAAATTTCAAGAGATTTCATAAGATTTCCGAACAATTCAATGATTTTTGAGAATTTTAAAGGCTCTCAAGGTATTTTAATACATTTTCGAGGATTTCAGGAATGATTATAACGATGGGTTTCACGAATATTAGGCTATTGTTCCAACGAATAATAGGCTATCTTCCATACAATAGCATCTCAAATGTAAATTTTTCAAATAACGCAGCCACACAAAAAAAACTTTTTTCGGGCCTGAAGGCCAGACCATGTTTACTATACGTTTTTGAGGCCGCTGGATCCGAATCCGTTGTCCAAAGAACCCCAGAACGTCAGGGTTCTGACATAACCTAAAAAAATCTCATAAAAAATCTTTTCTCGGTTATGGAGGTCAAGCCATGTGTACTATATTTTTTTGAGGTCGCTGAATCCGAATCCGAGGTACGAAAAACCCCAGCACGTCAGGGTTCTGACATAACCTCAAAAAACCTCATAACAAATCTTTTTTCGGGCCTGGAGGTAAGGCCATGTTTACTATATGTTTCTGGGGTCGCTAAGTCCGAATACGAGGTTCAAAAAACCCCAGCACGTTAGGGTTCTGACACAACCTCAATAAAAATCATAAAACATATTTTTTCGGGTCTGGAGGTCAGAGCATGTTTAATATATGTTTTTGGGGTCGCTGATTCCGAATCCTTAGTCTAAAAAACTCCAGCACGTCCGGGTTTTGATTTTTAAAGAAACTCCTGAAATTTAGTCATCCGACTTGTGTGTCTGCATCCAGGGCACTTCCTCGCGTTGACGGCGGGCAATGGAGTGAGTCTGTGATCCGGCCAAGTCCCTGAATTACGGCTTTGATGCCTTCATGGCAGGCGCACGCAAGCGATTCATGAAGCAGAGAGTCGGATCCTCAGGATTCGGATTCAGGAATCCCAAAAACATATAATAAATACGGTCTGACTTCCAGACCCGAAAAAAGATTTTTTAAGAGGTTTCTTGAGGTTATGTCAGAACCCTGACGTACTGGGGTTTTCTGGACATCAGATTCAGATTCAGCAACCCCAAAAACATATATAAAACATGGTTTGATTTCCAGACCCAAAAAAAGATTTTTTATGAGGTTTTTTGAGGTTATATCAGAACCCTGACGTACTGGGGTTTTCTGGACTTTAGATCCAGCAACCCCAAAAACATATAGAAAACATGGTCTGATCTACAGACCCAAAAAAAGATTTTTTATGAAGTTTCTTCGAGGTCATGTCAGAAAATTGACGTACTGGGGGTTTTTGGACCTCAGATTCAGATTCAGCGACCCCAAAAACATATAGTAAACATATTCTGACCTCCAGACCTGAAAAAAGATTTTTTATGAGTTTTTTTGAGGTTATGTCAAAACCCTGACGTACTGGGGGTTTCTGGACTTCAGATTCAGCAACCCCAAAAACATATAGAAAACATGGTCTGATATCCAGACCCAAAAAAAGATTTTTTTATGAGGTTTTTTGAGGTTATGTCAGAAACCTAACGTACTGGGGTTTTTTGGACCTCAGATTCAGATTCAGCGACCCCAAAAACATATAGTAAACATAGTCTGACTTCCAGACCCGAAAAAAGATTTTTTATGAGGTTTTTTGAGGTTATGTCAGAACCCTGACGTGCTGGGGTTTTTTAAGACCTCGGATTCGGATTCAACGACCCCAAAAACATATAGTATATATAGACCATATATACCATATAGACCATATGGTCTGGAGATCAGACCGTATGGTCTGATCTCCAGACCCAGAACAAATTTTGTATGAGGTTTTTTGAGGTTATGTCCGAACCCTGACGTGCTGGGTTTCTTTGGACTTGGGATTCGGATTCAGCGACCCCAAAAACATATAGTAAACATGGTCTGACGATAATTGCAAATAAATATTTTTAGTTCTTTCACTTTATCACAATTTATTGTGAAAGTATTGTATTATTTTCTCATTTTTTTTGTACCATTAAGCCATTTCCCTTTCGAAGTAGGCGTGGCACTACTTGATTCGGGTAGTACAAGTGTGGGCTCACCACACCCACGACGGCCCAACAGCACGCAGTATTCGCGAACGGTCGCCCATCCAAGTACTAACCGCGCCCAACACTGCTTAACTTCAGTGATCTTACGAGAACTGGTGTTTTGCAATGAATTAATATTTCTATCCATGAGCATCTTAGTTTTTATTACATTATCCTGACTTATTTTAAATACTTTCAAATTCCCTGGAATTTTTTAAAACTCATTTCAAACTTACCAATTCTGCTCATTTCCCTTTAATTCCTCTAAATTCTCTTCAATTTTACATGAACCAAATGCATTTTTCCAATTCATTTGAATTCTTTGGAATTTAACTTGAATTGTTTTGAAGTCTTGTGAATTGACTTCTTTTAAATTCAAAAGAACATTAATTACATTATTACTACACATTAGTCAGGGAAATTAGTCAGGACAATCGCGATATAGTATGTTTCGATACGAGAGGTCAAATGGGTGGTTTGCTCACTGCGAGTGTAAAGACACAGCATTCATATTTTTTGGTTGAAAATTTATCTTCTTGGATGGATGTTGAACTCTTTTGTTAAATATTCATGTTTTTGGTTGAACATTCATCACTTCAGTTGAAATATTGTCTCTTTGCTTGAACATTCAAATATTTCTTCGCACATTTTTTTTTAATAATGTTTCTAACTGCAAGTTTAAATATTCCATTCTTGGTTGAAAATTTATCATTTTTAGACGAAAATTCAACTCTTTTAGTACAGATTTGTCTTCTTCGGTAGGAAAATTATCTTTTTTTGAAATTCATCCCTTTGGTTGCATATTGGCCTTCGATTTCGTGCTGGGCCTTCACACTCGCAGGGAGCACCCGCTCTTCAGGCCTCATGTATCGCATAATATTTTTCTTCACAAATTACAATGTAAAACCTGAAATTTTCTCCCTTTTAAAAACATGGAATATAACCTTGCTGATCCAAAAACAATGTTAAGCTAGTAACCCTTCATGACGCTAGATGGCACTAGTGGTACAAGTGGTGAGCAAAACGCTTTTGTCGAATAAAGAATTTTGCTCACGGAGGAAAACATTTTGCTCATCGCCTTCGCGCATGATGCGGAAACAACCATATTTGATGTCTGTAAAAGGTGGTCAAGAGAGGGCTTTTTGCATGTATATGTAAAGAAAAATAATTTCTTCAACTAGCTAAGTAGTGCAAGAATTTAGATTTCTCACGCAAAGAAACCGTTTTTATGAAGCATCAATTTCGCACATCTTCAGAATGTATATTTTCCAAATTCGTTGTTAAGGAAATTTCTTGATTCTATGAAGCCTTTACATTGAAACGGTTTCCATAATTTAAACAAAAAATTCTGTAGGAAAGTCAAATTCTTTTCCGTGTGCTGCGTTTGTGTCTGGGTTAGTCGTCGACGACTCGCAAACGTTTCGCCCAATGTGCACACGGTCCATTGAACATTAGCACTGGGTGAAGCGCTAGTGTATTGCCTCGAAACCCCATTAAAAGTCTTCGAGAAAAAATTAATTCAAAAACCGTAAATCATGAAATCACATACTATTTGCTACAAATTGTCCGAATCTTTTCACAGTAAATGCACCCGTTGATCGATGATTTTTTATTGGATCAGAAAATTCGCATCAGCATGATCCGATTCTCAAAATTAATTGCCTGTCATGAATTTTTATGAGTATATAACAACTCTCGAGTATCAGTTGTTTAGAAATTGAGCTTTCGAAGACATTTTTTTAAAGAAAACTCATTAAGTTACGACGAATACTTGTACTACGTAAATCCATAGAAACGCTTTGAGACTCGGAGATAAACATTTGAATTTATAGAATCACTTTAAAAAAGAAAAAAAATCTTCCGTGTTGAATATTCGTTTTTTTTTTCTTTGTTGAAAATTAGTTTTTTAACAGAAAATTTAACTCTTCGAGTTAAAGATTCAATTTAGTTGAAAATCCATCTATCTGCTCAAAAATACAATTATTTTTGGTTGAAAAGAGTACTATAATATTTTTGATTGATAATAATTAACTTCTTTGATAAAAAACGAATCTATTTTGTTGAAAATTCGACAATTTTATTAGAAATTAATTCTTTTTGGTTGCAATTTCAAATATTTGATTGAAAACTAACTTTTGTTCTAAATTCATCAATCATATTGTTTTTGTTTGCAGACTTATCTTCTTTAATTGAAAATTCAACTTTCTGATAGAAAATTAATCTTTTTTGGTTGAATTAAACTGTTTTTGATTTATAATTCAAATTCATTTTTGGTTGAAATTTAATATCAACTATTACATTTTTCATTGTGAATTCATCTTTTTTGATGGAAAAATCAACTGCCTGATTGAAAGTTTAACTCCTTGACTGAAAAAGCATTTTTTGCTAAAGATTTATTATTTTTGTTTGAAAATTCATGTCTTCGATAGAAGATTTAACTATTTTAATGAAAATTCTTTTTTTAACATTAATTTTTAACTGCAAAATTAATTATTAATTTCTTGTTGAACATTTTTTTTTTTTTGAAAATGTAAGCTTTTTGTTAAAATTTGTTTGAAATAAAAATCGTTTACTAAAAATTCAGGTATTACATTTTTGGTTGTAAATTACAAAATTTCATTAGAAAGTCAATCTTTTTGGTTGAAAATTTAACTGTTTCGTTGATAACGCATCTGTTTTGATTGAGTTTTCAACTATTTTGTTGAAAATTCTCCTTTTTTGGATAAATTTAAATGTGATCGATATAAAGTTAAAATATCTTTTTGGTTGAAATATCAACCATACATTTTCATTAAGAATTCATTTCTTTTGGTATAAAATTTATTTATTTTCTTGAAAACTCAACTATTCGGATGAAAACTAACTTTTTTGTTTAAAAATTAATTAGCTATTCCGTTATTTATTTCAATTACTATTTTTTATTTAAAAATTCAACTATCTGATTGAATTTTTTTTAAGACTCGTCATTTCAGTTTAAAAATTCATCTCTTTAGTACAAAAATTATTTATTATTTCGTTGACAATTTTTTTCATTAAACATGAATTTTGTTAACTACAAATTTAAGTATTTCATTTTTGGTTCGAAATGTAAGTATTCCATTTTTCGTTTTGATTAAGCATATAACTATTTTTTTTAAATCGCCTTTTTTGATCAAATTGAACTGTGTTCGATATAAAATTAAAATCCTTTCTGGTTGAAATATCAACTTTACCTTTTTTATTGAAAATTCATATTTTTTGGTTAAAAATTTAACTTCTCGGATGAAAGTTGAATTCCTTTGTTAAATATTCACTTTTTTCGTTACACGTTCATCACTTTAGTTGAAATATCGTCTCTTTGGTTGAACATTCAAATATTTCGTTGCACATTCGTTTTTTTCAATCAATGTTTTTCACTGCAAGTACAAATATTCCATTCTTGGTTGAAAAGTTTATCTTTTTCAGATGAAAATTCAACTATATAATCGAAAATATAACTATTTGATCGAAAATACAATTTTTTCACTAAAAATTTTTCCTCTTTGGTAGAAAAATGATATATTTTTATTGAAAATTCATATTTTTGGCTGCATATTCAACGTCTTGGTGGAAAGACGATCTCCTTTCTTAAAAATTATTTTTTTAATTGATGATTGATTATTTCAGTGAAATAGTCATCTCTTTGGTTGTAATTTTTTGTAAATGAAAATTTAAATTTGTTTGTTAAAAATTCATCATTTAAATTGAAAACGTGTCTCTTTATCTGAAAATTTAACTATTTTGTTATGAATTTTTTTTTTTTAGTTGCAAACTAATTTTTTTAACTATAAATTTCACTGTTATAATGTGAAAATCACTTTTGATTTATCCCATTGAAGTTTATTTATTTTGAACAATGCTCCATTTGAGCTAACAACATATCCCAAATGACCGTAAATACCCCAAAAAAGAAACTGATATACTTATTGAATCTAGTAGTGCTTAACCCCTTATTTCCATTGGCTATTTGAGAAGATTTTGTTAATTCAAGAAAAGCTTCGTGGATTCAAACCAATTTTTTTCTCAAATTCTTCAATTTACCAACAAATTTTGTAGAACTAACTTTATACATATTTAGATTAATTAATTAAATGAGAAATTTGCCTGATGTAAGTGTCGTTATGTTAACACAAGTGCAATTGCATCTAAAAAATTGCACTAGAAAAATTGTCGAAGTTTCTAAATTTATAAGATCCACTAAAAATATTTATACCATCTTTTCAAATTAGATGGTGTAATTTCCGTCGTAGCTACTCTCTGTCGACAAATGTTTCAGAAAATACTCGAGAAATAAGGGAAACCCCCCAATTAGGTTGCCCAACCCTTCTATTTTATTAGGAGAGGTTTCCTCTTCCACGAAGAGACTAAAATATAGCCTGAGAGGAAACCTCCTCAGTTTTCAGAGAAAGGAGATCCGATATGAAGTCCAGAAAAAAAAGAAAAAAATCCAAGAGGATGTAGATAAAAGATATCGAATACATAGATAAAATATTGGTGGGTCTGATTATAGCAGAAAATCGTGTTTGAAAGTCACCAACGACTGCGTTTAAGTACTTTCAAAGGGGAGGTTTGATTTAGAAGATGGATGCGGGCACTCAATTTCATCGAATATTTAATCTACATTTAAACTTGTCGGTCGGTAACTGGCTGTCCTCAGGAGTTTAGGGTTTCTGTAGTTTTCCACTTCTCTGACGAAATTTTCAGGCAAATTCAAGCGCTTATGACACAAATCCGGCTGCAGACGGCATGGGGTTTAGGGACTTTATAGAACTGAGTACGTTAGACATTACCCGGAGGCATATTGACAGTTGGGATATTTGTGGTAATTGGGGTTCTTGGGGTTAAGTTAAAGCGGTAGGGTCTGTCGATCTCCTGTGGAACGGGGAATTGAGGCACAGCCAGTAAGGTTCGATTTCCTACACGTAAATATTCAAAAAGAATGTATATGTGAGTAATAAAATACAAACAATTGATGTGTTTAATGGTGGAAGTTCGTGAGGGGGATCAGCTTTCATGGATCCTTGGAAAGTCCTCGCCTACCAGAATGCTATTCTGAGGCA
>CAKNXH010055711.1:0-18765 GCA_932178445.1 Andricus quercusramuli
TGTACCCGATCATGCACCAGGTTGCTAAACGCATTTTCAACAGGAATCTTCTCAACATTCAAACTTCGATGATAAGCAAATCAAATTTCAATGTAGTTGCACCGACCCTGGTGTACCTGATCATGCAATAGGTTGCTAAAAGTATCGTCTACAGGAATTTTCTCAAAATTTAAAGTTCTTTGATGAGAAGATCGAATTCAAATGTAGTGGCGCCGACCCTGGTGTACCTGCTCATGCATCAGGTTGCTAAAAGCATCGTCTACAGGAATTTTCACCAAGGTTGGCGCAACTACATTGGAATCCGGTCAGTTTATCATCGAACTTTGAATTTTGAGATAATTCCTGTAGACGATGCTTTTAGCAACCTGGTGCATGATCAGGTAAACCAGGGTCGGCGCAACTACATTTAAATTCGATCTTCTTATCATCGGAATTTAAATTTTGAGAGAATTCCTGTAGATGATGCTTTTAACACCTTGGTGCATGATCAGGTACACCAGGGTCGGCGCAACTACATTGAAATTTTATCCGTTTATCATCGAAGTTTAAATGTTGAGAAAATTCCTGTAGACGATGCTTTTAGCAACCTGGTGCATGATCAGGTACACCAGGATCGGCGCAACTACATTACAATTTGATCTTTTTGTCATCGAAGTTTAAATGTTGAAAAAATTCCTGTAGACGATGCTTTTAGCAACCTGGTGCATGATTAGGTACACCCGGGTCGTTGTCACTTCCGGAAGAGTACCGATATTATGTACCTTTATACCGTCCGGACTCAATGACATATTTAAATCGTGTCCAAGAAGGTAATTATATGAAAAAATATTATGTTCCTATGATATAAATTGTGAATCGCCGATTATGTATAAAATATATATAATTTATTATATAGTGCCTATACATAATACATTATGTATAAACTATATAGAATTTTTCCGCCTGGGGTTATAATAAATTTATATTGAGTTTATAATAATTTCAATATGTATCATGCTATGTATAATATTGATGATATTCCAGAAAATCAAATATTGTTATAAATGACTCATATAATTTATTTTAATTATTCATTGATTGCGTGAACGATAATCAATCCTAACGTATTAATTATTTGAAATAATAAACAATAATTATTTCGTAACCTAATCGCAAGTAAAATCATACAAAATTTTTTTTTTTTTTAATGATTTGTGCACACATCAAGCACGATCCGGGCGTTACATTCCAGTCTAGCCACTGGACAGTTAGCCTGTGGCGCGCCAGTGTCGACTCAAGGCGGTTTAGACAGAAACAGTACAGCGCCACGAAATTTTTCCACAAGGGTAGTATTAGTGAATAAGAAATTCGTTGGGTTGTTGCACTAAAACAAAAAAATTACAGTAATTCGATTATTCATTTGTGAAAAGAATTTCACAAAAAGCAGCTTGCTTTAAGATACTATAACTAGTGTTTTGTAAGAGCTAGAATATATTTTATTTTATTTTAAAGTTAAGTTAATCTTCTTCAATTCATTTTCATACAACTTTCATATATGATGTATAGGAGACAAGATATTATACAAAAAGAGAAAGATATAACGTTGAACGTTTTTTCTTTTTGAATGACAAATCTTTTTAAGACGTCATAACTTCAAAACTATTCATGCTGGAACATTCTTCTTTTTCAAATTGTTTAGAAATTTGTGAAATTTTTTTTGCTTTTCAAAAGTTCTAGGTAAACTGAACCAAAAACCTAGAATTAAAAAAAACTGATGTCTTGCACACATTTTTCAAAATCTAAAATGGAGCGGAAAGTCAATCGATATTAATCACGTGGGAACTTATTTTGGACGCCCAATTGAAAATTTTTATTATAGAAAACTTTACTTTTTATTTGTTACTTTTCAAAAAGATCAAATAAATTGATAAAAAACAACAAAAATCGAGTAATTTTGAAAGGGGGCCTAACGATTTTTTTTCCTATTCAGTAAAAATACTCTGGAGGCATCCCCAAAACATAATTTCTAGGGTACAAACTTCAGCCTCCTCTTTCAAGTGAAACTTGGTCGTAAGGAGACGTATAGGGCTGCAAGTGAAGTCTTTATAATATATTGACGATATTTATTAAAAATAAAATTATGAGATCAGTCAAGACATTTTCTTCGACAGATATCAGTTCTGCAAGCACTCACAGGTCCCTTTCACATAAAAAAAGTCAGCTGATTTATAATAGTTGTCCACATTCTTTTTAACATACTGATTCAACAATTAATAAAACACCTCACTGTTTGAATCTAGTTTAAGATCACACTTCACTAATACAGCCTCACGAAATTTTTTTACCATGGTATAAGTCATTTTTCAATCGAACTAGAAATGATCGAGCGTGACGAGTCTCTTCCACACCTCGGTGTAAGTTCAATTATCACTGGAGTTGTGAACTCCAAGCGTACCAGTCTTTATCAGGACTCTTCGGAGACCCGCGAGAACAGAGAGTAAAAGAGACGGTCGTATACACTCAACCCGCGTAAAAAGGAAGCTCACATCAGTTTCTCTGGTTTGGCATTGTGAAAGGATGTGATTGTGGGGTGGCATGTCAAAAGAGGGAGGGGGATTGGAAAGAGTGGGTGGCCAACGAAGGAAAGCGAGAGCGAGGGAGGGTGCCTGGCTTGTTGGAGGATCCTCGAGTACGTGTGTACCGCCCCATTTTACATGGCCACGCCTTTCTTCAAGCTAGGAAGCCACATTGTTTCTTCCCGTTCACGGTCCATATTGCTGTTCCAGCTCCCTACGGAGCCTTTTTGCGGCTGTGTCGCCGTTTCCGTTCCCACTAGCGTTACCATCGGCCTCTCCATCGCTACATCCGTCCTCGCCGTCAGCCACGACACCCTCGACTTCTTCCTGCCGTCTCTTGGCCGTCGCCATCTCTGCTGCGTGCTTCTTCCGCCACTTCGTCCGCCTGTTCTGAAACCAGACCTGTAACAGAAGACAAATTGCGAGCATTAACCATCTGCATCCCACTATTATGTCTATTATGAAAAATTGAATGTTTCTTTGCAGTGAGCAATCTTCAATGTTCAGAAGAAAATATTTCATTCAAGATTCATCTAATTTTCATTGGCGTATTGTTTTTCAACTCCCGGTGTCTTAAACCAATTGGGTTAAAAACTTGAGTATTTAAACTCTAGGTGTTCCACGCCAATCGGGCTCAAAACCGCAGTTCATAAGGTTTATATAAAAATGCTTTGTAATCACTATTCTCTCAAGTCAAAATAATATGCACTTGCGTACATCTGAGCAGCTTTGTTTCCTGTGAATGACAAAGTTGTTCGAATCGATCGGTGTCTTCTTTCCTGGCTTCACGGTCACAGTTATTAATTGAACCGCCGCAGTGTACACTCAGAAAACGATTTGGTTGAATCAACAATATTTTTTTTAGTTCAACCATAGAATTTGGTTATTATATGGACAACAAAATATTTGGTTGACCCAACTCAATTTTTTGGTGGTTTCAACAAAATCTTTTGGTAGTTGGAGTATTTGGTTGGTTCAACCAAAAAATTGGTTAGGTCAATCAAATATTTTATTGAATCGGCAAAAATTTGTTATATTTAACCAAATTTTCATGTATATCCAACAAAACAGTTCGTTTGGTTCAAGAAAAGTTTTTTTTTGACTGTAGAACGAGGTATAGAATATTTCCAGAGCTCTTTACGGCGCACTATAGAACGCAAATTTGAAAAAGTCTATTGCACTTTACCTTCAACAGAGGCTTATGAAATTCTCGAGTTTTCGCAGTGCGAGTAGGAAATGTATGATTAAATTTCAGTCTTTTACGAACAGTTCGAATTTCTCACGAACAGTTTCTGAAAATTTCAGACTGAAATATAAAAAGAAACAATTTTATTTGTGCGATTCAATTTATATTTAATTGATAAATTCGCAACTCAAAAGATTCGAACCCTCAAAGACTGCTGACACTGCACTGTTAAAAATGTTCTTGAATTTCAGCTGCAACACTAAAAAAAATGGTTAGTTGTGACAAGAAGCTCTTTATTAGTAGAGATTGTATTAGATGCGACAACCACTTCGATGGTAAAAGTAACTAACCAGTTTAGTGCGGCAACAAGTCGCCGTTAGTAATCCTACGTGGGTTATATTAGTAACGATAGTAATTCTAGTCACAACAAATAAAGTAGTCATATTTACCACCAATTTATTTTCCATGAACTAAAAGTAGTAGCTGTTACAAGTTTTTCTCCTTGGCGACATTGGCAGAACTGAAACCTGAGCGGTGCTGCCAACATTCGCACCGAAATATCGCGTAATGTTCTCGATCGTCGCCATTTTTATCTTAACCTTTTTGTGAATTGTGCAGTAGTGACAAAGAACTCCAATATGAGGCAGACTGATCTTGTTCTTCCTAAAACTGTTGGCTCACGCAGTTTCTCAGCGCACAGGCAATGTCAACAATGCGTGGCCACTCCGCACCATTCATCCAACGACAAATTTAGTGCACGGCTACTGCGAGGCAACCCCCGAAACTGGCCTTGTATGAGTTTTTGTATTCTTTTTCTCTTATAGAGTTCTTGTGTTTCGGAATTATAGTGATTTTTCATTAACATCCCGACGGGCATGTGGGTGCGTATTTCGACATGACGTTTTATCAGGACCTGGTCTCTATAGGAAGTCCTGAGGACGCTCTTGTGTCCACTATAGAGAAATTATAGTAAAATTTACTATAATTTCACTACTGAGAAGTTCTAACTTCGCAATAGTCCACGACCCAGTAATTTTAATAGTTAGAACTATTAATTTAAATAGTGAAATCCACTAATTTTAACAGAAAGGACTACTATTTTAAATAGTAAAACTTACTGATTGTAATAGTGAGGATTACTACTTTAAGTAGTGAGATCAACTAACTTATTTGTAAGACTAACTAATTTAATAGTAGGACTTACTAATTAAAGTGGTAAGGCTTACTACCTGAAAATAGTATGTACCATCTAAAGTTGTCGCGACAACAAGTAAAGTAGTAAGGACAACTACTACCAATCTTGCGAATAAAAGTAGTAGCCCCAACCAGTTAAATAGCAGCGGCATATTTTACAAACTAAAGTTGTTTGGCCCTACTACTTTATTAGTTGTCCCAAACAACTATTTTTTTCAGTGAAATTTTCCTGAAATTCAAGTCACACTTCATTGAAATTCAAGTTAATAGAAAAGTATAGTAAGTTTCAGATTTATTTTGTATAATTAAGAGTAAAATTTAAAGTTCAAAAACTGTTCTTTAATTTTAAATGCAACCCGTCTGGAAAAAATTCGTGGCGCTTTACTGTTTCTGCCTACTCCGCCTTGAGTCGACATTGGCGCGCCACAGGCTGTCTGTCCAGTGGCTAGACTGGGATGTGACGCTCGGATCGACTAGTTTCTAGACAGATCGGCTATTTTGATAAAAAATAATGAATAATTAAATTAAATAATTATTTTTTATGCCATAAAAGTCCAATATATAGATTTTGCAGTTAATTAAAAATATAAAAAAAATTGTTGTACACAAAAAAATGAAGAAATGAGTTTCCGCAAGTCTCTCTTACATACGCCGGGTGTCGAACTTCTGATGTAACTTCCTATTATATTGTTGTAACTTTTTCCCGTCGCCTTAACACCTCAGCCATCTAAAAGTTAATTTTTTTCCCATTTTGGTCGGATATGAATTTCAATTCAGTACATCCTAATATTTATTTCAATAAAACATGAACAATTTTTAAACAATAAAAGTGCTTGATATGTGAATAAATCATTGAAAAAAATAAACTTAGTATGATTTTACTCCCGATTAGGATACGAAATAATGATTCCTTATTATTCCGAATGATAATTAATACGTGAGGCTTCATTATCATTCACGCAACCAATAAATAATTAAAATAAATTAAATAAATCATTTATAATAATATTTGATTTTCTGGAATATCATTAATATTATACATAGCATTATACATATTATGATTATTATGAATTAAATATAAATTTATTGTAACTTCACTATATAATTCAATTAAAAGAAAATGTTTTTAAACATTCTTGAAAAAAAATCGTTCTTAAGAATACAGTTCTCGTATTAAGTTTTCTTTCACCTTCAACAATTATTGTTCACTATCTAAAATATGCAGTAGTGTATAATTAATTATTGCTGAAGCATTTGTGCAATTGTGTATTGTAATTTCCTAAATCCTTTATTCAAAAATTATTATTTTCTGAATTCACTTCTGTAACTTTTTCAAGTTCAAAACGTGATTCTGTCTAGAAACTAGCTCAAATCTGGACAATTTTTATATATTCAAATTCGTAACGAACTCCTAGATAGCGCCAAGACTGGGACTAGACAGCAGAAAGGTATGAATCAAACACGTAGTAAAACTAGACAGCGCCAGTGTAGCGCCAGGCTAGCATTGCGTGAATAGACAGGCTTGAGAAAACCTGTACTGGCCTTAGCATGATTCAAGACTGCCACGAAATTTTTCCACACGGGAAGTACTGAGGTATAAGAATAGGTTCGTAAATTCAATACCCAGAATTGAGAGCCCGTTTAGTTGCCGGAAGTTTCAAGCACACCGTATTGAATCTGCGCTTCAGTTATAAGTCGGCCTAAATGAATCTTCAATGTATAATACCTTAAAAGCATTTTTCCAAAATTGTTAAGAAAGTTTTAACTGTTATGATAAGAGTTTTAAATATTCAGTATTCTAGTTTAGAATTTATGTTAGTGCAACTTGATTTTCACTGATGAACTAAAAATTTATATACATGTCTTAAATTTATGAAAGTTAATAGTTTCGACATTTTTATTTAACACTGTTGAGTTATTCATTATTCGTTTGAATAAAGTTTTTAAAACATCGGAATGTCCGTGAACCCGACGTCTATTATACATAATATGGAACGTAAATACAAACGCCTAAGTTGTTACGGCCTTATAACGTTCAAATAAAACAAGAAAGATAAGCTCTTAATAAAAATCCTGCTAAATGAAAAAAAAATTCTTAAATTTTCCAGATTCTCGTTCGCAATATTTTTAAATCTTCAAAACTTAGGATTACTCTCTGAAATAAAACCTCGCTGTCGCGCGCGTTGAGAGTCGGAGAGTGGGAGTCGGAAGTTTCGTCTGCTGACCGCTTGAGTCGCAGGGCAGTCTTTCGGGATCTCTCTCGCAATCAATATTTCGCGTCGTGTGCATATAAACGGGGCAGCAACAACGTTCAGTATCGCTTCTCGGCCCTATGTTCTTGAGTATCAATATGTTTCGTAACTTTCAATAATATGGTCATAAGTTTCAATTTATGTGTTTCAGGTTTAAATAGTTCTAGGTTGAACTAGATTCATAAGTTCCAATACACGGTTCATAGGTTTCAATACACGGTTCATAAGTCTCAACACTATAGGTTCTTAAGTTTCAATTCTCATTACTAAGGATTCAATACGCAAGGTTCATAAGCTTCAATACACGGTTCTTAAGATTCAATAATCGGTTCTTCAGTTTCAATACAAGGTTCTTAAATTTCAATACTTGCTTCTTAAATTTCAACACAAGGTTCTTAAGTTTCAATACTCACTTCTTTAGTTTCAATACAAAAGGTTTAGAACTTTAAGATACATTTAGCACTGTTCCGGGCTTAATCTACATTTCACTTAAATTTACGGCATAAATGTGTAACAGTGTGCGGTTCACGTACAGGCGAACCTACTTCCCAGTTCCGAGATTTGTGGAGCAAGCTCGTGAGTGCTCTGACAATCTTTTCCCAATCACTCGTAATATTTTTGTAATCATTCACGTAAAACAAAGTGATGAACTGTTCTAGAATGTTCACATCAAGTTCGACAAATCTTTCTCAGAGTTCTCAGATTATTTACGAAAAGACATCAATATCCGATGAATTTTTCTCACATCTGAGACCTAGCTGGTAGTTCGTGACCTTTTACGGAAAAAATTTTTCCGTGTATTCTATAACATATCTTAATTATTAGTGCAGACCAGTGCAGTAGTACGCCTGCGTGGCGCAGTGAGAGGTAACCGATGTGCGAGGTTTGCGGCAACCGAATCATATATAACAGTAACTTTCACTATTAATTGATGCGATATTTGACTTTTTGACTGGGTCAATTTGATCATCTCGGATGGTCGACTGGATCATCTCAGATAGTCAACTTAATTCTCTCGGATAGTCGAGCTGACCATCATAGAGGGTTGATTTGATTGTCCCATATCTTCCATATTTGTTATTCTTTTTCTACCTACGTAAAGGATATATATATATATATATATATATATATATATATAATTAAAAAAAAAAGTTAAACAACCACCGCAGGGTACCACTAAGAGCAACTTCCATCTAAAAAGAAAATGTCAATAGCCCCCAGTAGAACCGCGGTAAAATACACCTATGGCCACGTCTCACATCCGTGAGATGGGTGGTCACAGGGCACGATGAAATCACAACGACAGGCCGGCGAAACCCTCGTGTGTTTTGGGGACACGAAGCGACCCAAGGATGACAGCTTTCTGCATCCATCTCGCAAGTGCCTTGGCATATTTTTGGCACGCGGGTATGGCTTTAAGGTGACGAACCAGTGATAATTTAGCACCTCCGAGAGCACCTATCACAAGGACAATTACTCGTACCGAATATTTTGGGTACAGTCGTTGCAGCTCTCTTTTAAGGTCTTGATACCTCTCCTCTTTTTCTTTCTCCTTTGCAGTGATGTTGTATTCGGACGGAGCCGAGAATCCGATCACGAATATCGTTCGTTTCTCGAAGTCTTGGAGAACAATGTCAGGCCTTGAGTGCGAAACGGAGACTGCTGCCCGAAAATCGTAGTTCCAGAAAATCTGGCACTTCTTGTTTCGGACAATTGACTCTATATCCTTTGGAGCGTTCGGCAGGGCAGGGTCGCGACCAACACCGTAAGAGCGACAAAGGTGGTAATAAAGTACTCTTAGGGCCGCATTATGTCTATAGATAAACGTTGTTCCTGCGTGGGTCGGACACCCCGGTAGTATGTGTTCTAGGTACTCAGCGTGTGCATGACACGCTCTGCACCTATCACTGGGAACTTCTTGACATAAAATGCGGGCGCGGTATGCTAAGGTGGAGATTACACCGTCCTGGCATGCGAAAATGAAGCCCTCCGTACCTGAATTGAGCCCTGATGATTTGAGGAAAGCAAAAGTTTGCTCCTTTGACAAGGACTGTTTTTCTACATTTCTGCGAAAGTTTCCGTGCATATGCTTCTCGAGTGAAATTTGCTAACCTCTGCTTTCTTTACTTCGGCTTTTAGACGTGAAGCATCTAGATGGAGTAATGCACTTTCCTCACTTCTGATGTTGAAATTCAGGCCAAGGGCCTCGGCAGCTTGCTCCGCGGCTTTGTAAAGGAACGCTCCTTCGCCAATCATCTCGTGGTTTCTGACCATCTTTAGGAGAGGGTCTCTGCCATTCGCAACTATGTAAGCTGTACTTAAAACAATTCGGTTATGAAGACATTGGAGATTCAAAAGTCCGCCTCCGCCTTGACGGCGTGAAATGTATAATCGCGGAACTGACGAATTGATATGCAAGCTTTTATGCATATGCATGATCTTACGCGTGGTGACATCAAGGGCCTTAAGCTCGTTCTTCGTCCATTGAACCACCCCAAACGAGTAGAGTAGAACCGGGACGACAAGCATGTTAGTCGCAGATACCTTGTTCAACGCCGACAGATTGGAAGACCAAATCTGTCGAAGAAGATGCTTGTATCTGCTTCGGAGAGACTCCTTCACTGATGTTACGTCCTGAATGCGGCTTTGAGGCACGCCCAGGTATGTATAGGTCTCTCCAGTGTTAAGATGTCTAATAACACTTATATCCACAAGCTCAGGGTCCTTGGGAACGCCAGTAATCTTTCCTTTTTTCAAATGAATTTTTGGCACACTTGTCCAAGCCAAAGTCCATCCCAATGTCTCCTGTGTAGTTCTTGACGATATTTATAGCAGTTTGAAGTTTGCTTTTACCAGCGGCATAGATCTTCAGGTCATCCATATAAAATACATGAGTGACCTTATGCTCACGCTGATTAGTGTCGCCACAGAGGTATCCAGGAGAATTTCGTAGTGCAAGAGATAGAGGCAGAAATGTGATGCAAAAAAGCAAAGGGCTCAAACTATCCCCTTGAAAGACGCCCCTCTGGAAGGTGACCTTGTTCGTCGTGAGACGATGATTCCTAGATGAGATGGTAAATCTGGTTTTCCAAAGAGGCATAAGTCTCTTTATGCATCTCACTATGTGTGGATGTACCTTCAAGCTTTCCAACAGACAGATGATAAGTCTATGAGAGGTTGAATCGAAAGCTTTCCGGTAGTCAATCCAGGCCATTGGCAGGACGCGCTGATGGGCGGCAGCGTCTTTACAGACACACCTGTAAATTAGCAGGTTCTCTCGACAGCCTGCTACACCTTTTCTCGAGCCTCGTTGTTCGTACATCTCTCGCCATACAGGCTCAATTCGTCGAACGATCCTGTTGTTTAGGACAGCTGAAATTTTACCGCGGTTTCGCTGGGAGCGGGTGCAATTTTTCAGATTAGCACCCGCTCCCGGCGAAATCCTGCGGTTGTCCTTATGACAAACTTTTAACTATATATATATATATATATATATATATATATATGTCTTACTTAGATTCCATTTTCTCCCTTATGAGAGACTGGGAATTAAAAAATTTGGTGGAACCTGCAAAAGCTGAAAATTTATATAAAATTCGTAAAATCTGAAAGTATTTTTCATAATTTGTGGAGAGCGAGGTGTATGGAACATGATTTGATATGCACAAACAGTGAGCATTGACAATCCATTGTTTGGAAGGACACGGCGTCACTGCACTAAGTTGCAAGATTTCAAACACTGCAGTAAATTCAGAAACCAATATAAATGCGTATCATACGTCTAGTTACTTTCTGCATCATCAATAATGATGAAATTCTTTGCACGTTTTCAGTCGAAAACGACACGGTAAAAAACAAATTGATTGCTGAGCGTTCACCGAATAAATGGTATTCTAATTTTAATAATTTCTCACTAAGTTTAAGAATATTTGCAACTTAAATAGGCGCCAAGAATATATTCCTAATGTACGATGAAGGCCCTCTTACCTTAAGAATATACATTCTTGTCTAATTGTAAGAATTCCCCACAAGTTTAAGAATAGTTGCATCCGAAATCTGCCGCAGTAATTGTATGATAAGTGACGAGCTCGAAGAAATGCAATCAATTCTGAGGACCCGTGTAGAAATTTGAATCAGAGCACTACCAGGTCCTGGTAAGGTTGCCTTATTTTATTTAAGGCCCGGATACGGAAATCCTATGAGGCCCTGATTGAATGATATCAGGCGTGTTTCGTCACGCTCGGAATGGAAAGGGCCGTACGTTGCCAACCTTAGACGGTCCATGTCAGGTAGCCTTTTTTGTACCTTTAAAATAATTAAGGTCCTTTGCAGGGCCGTGATTATTTCGTATCGAATTCCTTACTTCTTCATTTTCTAAATGAAAATGAAATAAATACGAAAATATGTACAATAATATATGTATATTAAAATCATATTTAAAACTGATTCATTGTTAATAAATATTGCTCATAAATAATACGGCAAAAATTATACGTACGATATGTCCACATTAGGGATATCTCCAGAGGTCAGCTCGACCGTTGTGCAATAGAAGAGCCTCGCCCTGCAGAAACGGTCTTGCAGAAATGATGTCAAGTAAGGATGCTTTTTGACGCCTCGACTGCTGTCTTAAACATTCGACGCGCCGTTTTGACTGTGAGAGAGGCAAATCGTTGCGCGCCCTGGCACACCACAGCCGAACTATTGCCCAAGGCGGCAAGATTCAAATCTTGAAATTTTAAATCAAATCTGTTTCTGTCAAATCTTTTATCCACGATATCAGAATTTTATTAATTATTATTTATAGTGATTAATAATGCGATGAAATTGCAATATTATTATATCAAGCATTTTACGTAGCTAAGCTCCGTAGATTATTATTTCATTATTGTAAAAAATCTAATATACTAGATAAAAAAAAATTCTATATGAATTAATGTATTTCCTCTTTTATTACGAAAGCGACAATTAATCATTATCACTAGTATGAAAAGTTTCAATAAACTGCGTTAGTTAATAAAAAGGGCCATCTATCCGGACCTTATTTGTACCTGATCAGGGCCGTAAATACGGCCTTTTATCAGATCGCCTTAATTTAAAATAAGGGAAGCCTATGCGGCCTTATTTTAACCTGATCAGGGCCGTTCTATACATTTTTGAATCAGGTAACCTTATCAGGGCCTGGTACGGGCCTTTTTTTAAAATAAGGCTTGAAAAGGCATTTTCCACACGGGGATAAATCGCATGTGCACATCGCTAACTCTTTCTCTTTCCCTCCGCAGAAAACGTTAAAGTAAGAAAAGTTTGATGTCACACGTCAACGAATAAATAATGTAGAGAGGTTATGTCTCGGTGTGGCACACCGATATTCAAACTCACTGTGACATCAGACTTTTCTCACTCTACCATTTTCTGTGAAGAGAAGGAGATGGATGTGCGCACGCGATTTATCCTTAGAACTGGTTGCATTTCTTTGAGCCTGTCACTTATTACGAATTCAAAGAACTGATCGAAAATCACGTCGCACAAAACATTAAAATGAATGATTGAAGAGAGCAAGGCGCTTCCTTCGGTTAGAAGATACTCTCAAATTAAGAATTTTTCTTACTTCATTAAGAATATTACTAAGAATATGCCTGTTAGAATATGACACTCTCAATATTAGAATATCGTTCTTTCGGTGTTGGGTGTCGTCTTTATCCTTAATCCCTTGGAAGCTTCAAATTTGACGTCGTAATCCAAATAAAAATACTTAATTCAATTTCCGCTATGTTCTCTCTCATGCGCTACGCTCTCTACGCATGTTCGAAATATCGGAAGGCAGTCTAATCATATCTTACGAGTACATCACAAGGCGTGTTAGACATATCTTTACGGGGTACAGTGGGCTGGATTGAATAAAAAATCAGCAAAACCCCATCAATGGATTTTTAAATTTTAAATTTTTATGTATTACATTTCGTACAATAGGTGCTTCTACATTCTATCCCAAAAGGACCGGCTTATCGATCTGTTCAACTTACCACAGTCGACAGAAAGTAGCCAGACACTGCCGATTTCAAAACGATTCAATGGTCAAGAATGTTAGAGGTACGCATATTACTTTTGTATGGAATTTCTTTTTAAACTTTTTACATTATGTCTTCAAAAGAGTGTTGAATGTGTACATTTCAAGCAATGGTGTGAATTTAATAACCTGAGAAGAAGTATAAAAATAATTCTGATCCCTGGAGATGCCAGACTTGTGTACATTGCACAGTATACTAGAGTCCTTCTATATCAGCTGTCTCGGGGTACCCTTAATCAACAAAGATGCTATAGAGGGACTCTCCGAGCCGTTCTTCTTCTCCTTCTTGCTTGCGGCTTCTTATAGCGCCGAACCGTAAACATCGCAACTCCGCTGACCTTACAAACGCCTCCCTCTCGTCCCCTTGTACCGCCTTTCCTGTTATAGAAGGAACTGCTATAGAGGGACTCTAGTGTATTAAAAATGTTACTAAGGTTCGAAATCGATAACAATTTGCTGCGGAGTGCTGCAGACCTCGCTTTGGGAATCGAAAATCACATCTCGTGTCCTGCTCGGCACGTTTTTTTATGCAGATAGTCCCGAGCGAGTGTTACTAGCAGCGAGAGTCAGAACCTTTTTGTCGGGAGACTTGAAAAAAAATCAAGAGATTGAACGAACATTAATTAATTAATTGTTATTAATAATTAATATACATAATTAAAATAGAATTTCATTATACAAGGTGTCAGAAAAGTCCCGCGACGGCTGAATATTTTCTCAGGTAAGATATTTTCCAGGGGGGTCAAGGTCATTCTTGAAGTAAATTTCAATGAGGAATGCAATTGTGACCTTTATTTTGATCTTGACGATCACATTCAAGGTTTCTTCAAGGTCAACTTTTTTTCAAATCTAAACTAAAATTAAATATACCCAGGTCATACAGTAATATCTGCAACCGGAATTTGCAAGAATTCTGAAAGACTATACTAAAAACGTCCGATGGTTTTCGAGCTGTTCTGTGTATAACCGAGTATAGGCGAGTATAGGCGACGATCGGGCCAGCATACCGACTGCACCCGGCTCGTGACCTGCGATTTCCCGCCAAAAGTTTCAAACATACATGTTTGTGGTACAAAAATGTTCCTAACTGGTGCAGTGTGAAATGAAACTTAAACAAATTTCGATTCGGAAATTATTAGTGTAAACTCTCAATTATCTACACATATAAAATAGAAGCTTTCAACACTTTTCAATTGAAAATTTTCAATTAAGTGCAATTAAACTCCAAAACTTAAACTTTTACACTTTTATACATTGAACAGTTCAAAGATTTATGGTTAGAAAGGATATATCAACGCTATCGTTTTTAATGCTCTAAAATTAAAACTAATCCTCCATTTCAACTCGTATTAATAAAAATGTTAAAAAACGAAACATGTACCTCTTCCAGCTCAATAAAAATGATCAAAACAAAATAAGTGCCGCTTTCTATTCAGAAAAACTTGAAAAAACAAATTTCAACCCTCCCAGTTCTATAAAAATCAGAATAATAAAAAATGTCCTTTTTCCAATTCAGCAAAAATTGAAAATAAAAAATTCTTTCCTTCAGCACAATAAAAATTTTGAAAAGAAAAAACGGCCTCTTATAATTAAAGAAAAATGGTATCCCTTTCAACTCAATAAAAAACTTAGAAACATAAAATGTATGCATTCTGTTTCAAGTTGTTTAGTTTTGAATATTTGATTTATAATTGCTCATTGTGAAATTTTGTTAATGAAAAAATTTCAAAATAAATGAGTTACAAATGGAATATTTCAGACTGAATCAATATTTGAATAGGATTTTAAATTGAATAAAAGTGTTTGATTCTGAATATATTAGTTTTAAGTTATTTTGGCAATGTTTAATGTTGAACAGATATAAAATCGTATTGTAAAATAATTATTGTATGATTTTTAACACTCGAACTATACTGCAGTTTTAAAAATCATTAATTGGAGGGCAACACCGCATAAGGGCGTAAGTGCCAAAAACCGATTTTTACAGGAGAAACAAAAAACTGTAGAACTTTCACGCAAATAATTTAAAAAAAAGAAATGCGAAAACAGTTCGAGGTACTGTTAGGCTTCATCGATCCATAGAACTAACATCCTGAAAGAAGCATCCATCTCCGAGAAAACCTTTGTCAAAGGAACGGCGCGTCCCCGAAAAATCTGATTTTGATCCATAAAGAGCAGTATAACTTTTTTATTTTCAAATTAAAAAAAAAAGAAGAGTAAAGTACCTTCGAGCTATTGGTTATCTCTATTGAATCGCGCAAAGAGGGCTCCAAAAAATAACGATGTGCGAAAAAACCCTTGTAAAATAGCATCGCATCCTAAAAATTCAAATTTTGACACCTAAAAAGTTGCATAACTGTTTTATTTTTGCATCTAGAGAAAAAACAAGAGAGTACTTTCTCTATCAAACTATATCAAACCGCGAAATAAACATCCTAAAAGAAGCAGTCACATCCGAGAAAATTCCTTATCAGTGGTGCGGTGCGTCCTCCAAAAACGAAAATGTGGACACACAAAGAGTTGCATAACTTTTTTATTTTTTGAAGAAATTAAAAAACAAAAAAGTTCTTTTGAGCTATTACACAGCTCCATTGAATTGTGGAAAAAAGCTAAAATATTAAATTACTCTATAAACAAAAATACCAAACATGGATTTTGACCCACTCCTAAATCGTACCGGACCATAATCTTTTACAGAAATATGAGTTAGGTTAAAAACATTATTTTAGGCCAATGAAACGCATTTCCGAAATTTGGCACTTACGCCCTTATGCGGCGTTGCCCTTCAATTAATTGATATTTACAGTCGATCAACATAAAACATTTTTTATGAACAATTTTAAATTTCAAACGCTTTTAATTTTTTATTCTTAAAGTCCTCAAAACTGAATTTTTAAATTCTTTCAATTGAAAATTTACATTTAAAAATGAAGACACAAAATGAAATACTATGTCTCTTGGGTAAAGACCTAGCCAAGTCGAAACCTTGTTACATATGAATACGTATTTATATTTATAAGTTTACTACATAACCTGCAAATTATATTCATCACTTCTTTATCGCAATCAGAATAGATATATATCTATTCTAATTGCAATTATATCTTGTACTTTAATTCTCTTCATGAAATGACGATAGGTTCCTTGGAAATAGGCTCTATTGAAATTGCGTTCCTTTACAGGTCTAAATAGAGTCTTCTTTGGAATTAATTCATTGTTTTGGGTTCCTTTTCAGCAAGAGGGGATACTTTTCGTTGTAGCTCCTTTAAAACCAAAAGTTACTTATAATGGAAACCTCAGTTTTTTTGTGCATCAATTTTTAAAATGCTATGTCTAGTTGTCCCGAAAAAAGGGGAAGTTGGAAAGGAGGATGGACTAGTCGTCCTGAAAATACGAGACGACTAGCCAAGCTTATGAAAAATATTTGACTACTCATCCCGAATTTTTAGGACGAGTCACTTCGTTTTCAAAATACTCATGTTTTATCTCAGCAAAAACGTTTCACAATCTACTTAAATATAAACATATCCAACATATCGAGATCCACACGTCAATCGACATTTTTCCTGAGTGTTCGCGCATCGCAGTTCGCACATGCATTTCCGCTATACTGTTAGAAAAATCTGTTTTGAATTTAATACAAATGTATATGATGTCATTTGCATACACGAGAGTGGAAATTTAATATACATGAAAATATGAATAGCTGTAAACTTTATATTAAATATAATATACAGGCCAGTATAGTAGCGTGTTTGAAAACTCAAAGTGCTTTTATTTCTTTAAATGTTATCAAATATTCGCAATTGAAGCTTCGCTCGCAAGTTTGAGCGCGCCTAGGGCGCGCACCGAGGGGCCGTTCACTGGAGGAATCAGTGATTTTCCTCACTTAGAATCGATTCAGAATCAGTCACTCGCAAAAGATTTTGGTCGAGAAACGAAGGAATCGATGAAGAATCAACGAAAAATCAGCTGAACTCAGGCGGAATCATTATGCTCACGTAGAATCGATTCTAGAGTGGACGGCCCCTCGGCGCGCACCTGTTGGCTCTTGCGCTTCGCGCTCGATAATGTGTTCACCTCGCGCTACGCGCTCGGGCACATGTGCCTGATGCTCCAAGCTTGGTTCCTCTAGGTTTTCGCACTTCGTATGCTCGCTATTGCGCGCTTCGTGAGCTAATACTCGCTTAGTAAACTTCATCGTCATGACTTGCTTTTGGCTCAATTACGACAGTTTTACATAAAAAGAACTAATTTACTTAAAGTTCTCTCGACCTTAAGGAACACATTCTCATCAAGACACTCGCGCTTCGCGCTCGAAATTTGGTAGTCGCGCTTCGCAACGACTATATGTTATGTTCTAGGTTCTTCAGATAAAAATGATTAAATTTGTATTTGATATCAAATGAAGAAGGGAATTCCATTACTTCAGCGTATATTTCCGTATCTTTCTAATAAATCATACAATTTGAAAGATTTTTTCCAACTACCTGCAAAGGGGAGAAAAAAAGTATCTAAGACGTTTTTGGAACATGTGTATGATAAATTTTAAAATGATTATTGAAAAATGGACATTTGATAAAAACCGGGGCTTGGGGGGTCAAATCTTACACAAATCTAATATCTTCTCTGGATGAGAATGTAAAAATACAAATTTTCAAGTACCGTGAGCATTAATGATAGTTGTTTTATTGTTTCAATGGTTAGAAATAGTATTGAGAACATAAAAACAATGAAGTATTCTAAAGAAAACACACACGAGATGAAAAAGAAATGAAATAAGCAAAGTTTTGATGAGAATATGCCCACTTATCGGGCTGATTTTTTCACTGTTAATGTTCTTTTTTACGCCTAAAACAAAAACTACACATCCCATCGAAAAGTGACCAATAACAAATTTGTAGATCTTTTTTTACGCACAAATTTGGTTGGATCATCATTTGTCGTATCTTGCATAGTTTGATCGTAAAATTGAATTTTTTGATTTTTTGATTTTTCATTATTTTTTGTGCAATGAAAATGTGAATTTTCGATATTTCAAGAAAATTCGAAAAGTAGTTATGACGATCTTATAGGGCGTGCAAAAAGAAACATTTTTCTAGTTCTGACTTTTTTTCGTATCGTGCGTTGTTTGGCTGAAAATGTTAATTTTCGTTTCTTCTTTTGGATTTTGAAAATGCTGTAACTCTGAAAATTTTCATTTTATCAGAAAATATTATGAGAATAGATTGTTGGAATTCCCGAGTACTATGAACAGTCGCACATATAATTTTCAAATTTAAAAAAAAAGTGGTCTCAAAAATGTTCAAAATGCTCTTAATTTTCGACTTTTCATCCAAAATGGCTGCCTAACGAACTTGACCTTCATTTTAGGACACTTAAAGAGTATACCAAAGCCCAATCAAATCTGTCAATTCTTTCGAAATTTATCATGCTAACAAAATAAAAATCTACATACATACTCACATACATACATACATACATACATACATACATACATACATACATACA